>JAHDVE020001346.1:0-137500 GCA_022606495.2 Halesus radiatus
TCTCGTGGCAATAACATTTCGTTTCAAACAGACGTCGTATTTAAAAACATGTTTTTGTGAGACATTCCCCCGGGCCGGGCCGGGCTATGTGGAGCACCGAATCCACCCTTATTTCGTACCACACAGAGTAAGGCTTATTTTATACAAAGGGATTCCGATTTTATCACTTCTTAATGGTGTCGTTAAAAATGTTAACTTCTTGTAATAAAATTAACTGTTAATTTAATGTGTTGTGCCCAATTTGCGAAATATCATTCGTCACTTCTTCCCTTAATTATGTAATTCGATCGAGTCGTGATTTACAAACACTTTAGGGGAAACACATAAAGGTTTCTAGCTGCCCGTAGTTAATCAATATACTCTTTAATCGTATTATGAGCATATGGCGTTATATCCTCTTCATCGACGGCCTCCATGGTCGAGGGGTAAGGCTCTCGACTACGAATCCGAAGGTCGCGGGTTCAAATCCCGGCGTGCGCAAGTGAATTTTATTTAATTAATTTGTGCTGTTTCACATTAAATAAAATTAATTAAATAAAAATACAATTAATTAAATAAAAATAATATGTAGTATATTTGCGCACGTCCCAGAGTGGAAGATACTATCAGTATCGCCCTGGTGAGAGATCACAATTCAGAATTGAAACGTTGCTTGAAATGGCTTTTAGCCGTGTTTGGTGACCGGATCTGAACAGCCAGGTATTTCCCCACCTTCCTCTTCCCCTACTTCTTCCCCTCTCCAGCCTCACAACATTTCCCACTTGGGGATACCATGGTCTCACTGGCTCCAGGTGGTTGGGAGCAGTTGAGACTCTTGTGCGGTATTCATGTAAACAAAAAAATCGGTCTTTAGAGAAATAGGGGAAATACTCATTTAATAAGGAAGATACAGTATACAAAGATCAAAATAAGAAGAAGAGGGGGATTTATCATGAACTCAAAAAAACAGCATCATTTGGAGAAAGGAATTAGTTTTAAGAGCTCCTCGCATCGAGATATGATATTGCGATTTAATTAAATACTGCCAGTAAAACACACCTTGGACTTTTTTTTTGCGAATCTTTTTATAAGCCTGGAAAATCTGTATCAGATCTAAAAAAATGGTTTAAACTGCAAAATCTCCCACTTACGAACATTATGACAAATTAAGTTTTTCATAGTATGACCGAAAAAGATTTTAATATTTATGCATGAGACTTAAATACAAAGATGTTTTGATGTTTTTTTTTGCATAAATCGAAACATGCGGTCGGTGGTAATTTCAACCTTTTCGCTACCTGCCTAATTTAACAAAGTGGATCCCTTTAACAAATATATTATACTGTATCTATCATTATATAGGTACGCATTTAGAGGAATCAATTATAGGCTACGAAATAAATAGTTATGGACTAACGTACAAAACGTTATTGCAATCAAATAAATATGTAAAATTACAGATTTTTGGAAGATTTTGAGAAATTTGAGAGTGAAAATTAATCTTAAAATAAAACCTACTGATCATATTATCATTGTAATTAAATACGTATGTAAAAATGAGAGATTTATTGACAGTTTTGACCTTTCAAGACTAATATAAAATGAATTTGTGAAAAAATCCTAAATTTAAAAAAAAAAAAAATAATAATATAAAAGTAACAGTCCCGCTGCCGAGAGCTCCGTTGTAAAATATTTTTCTGTTACAAACTTCGTTTATGTAAAAGATAAGGAAGCAAAGGAGCTATCCGTGGTTCAATTTTACTACATTTTGATGTCCTTAAAGTCAAGACAGCGTATCTATTACACTCTTAGCGAAAATGAGTTACAAACTAGACCCTACTAAGGAAAACCTAAAATTAGTTCATTCTTTAAAATATGGATTCTTCGCAAACTTCCTTTATCTCGTATATTGAGTTACGGATATACAAGGTCTTGGCTTTAAGCCATTGGTATTTTGTATGTACGCTTTTCTAGTACCCTTGTATTAGCCCACACGAAGCAAGTAATATATTTAATCTTAGCATAATGAATAGAGCGCGGCAATTTTCTCCCAACCTGCAATTTAGTTTTAAAATGTCGTGCTTCTTAAAATCAACTTGTCACGTTGACGGGTCCATGATCGTTTTCGACCCAAATAATTGACTTAATTTCCTCCCCTTTAAGTCGACTACCGCCCAAAGGCAGGGATTTTCGTCTTTGCGAAAAGGCAGGACGGCCTTGGGAGGAAAACCAGCCGTGTAAGGGTTTTCCCACAAGCACCCTTATTAGCTAAATTGCAAAAGCCGACTAAGTGCAGGGGACCTCATCAATTTTAATATTCCACTTAATATTATAAGTACTATGACCATGTTATAGCTACTACATTCGTGAAATTACAAAAACTTGAATTTTAATGCAGATATTTGTTTTCTGAAACAGCAAACAGGCTCGAACTGTGCTCTGGCGTCATACAAATTACACAACGTAGCCTGTTTGAAATCCTTATGAATAAAAAAATTGTTATCAGTTCGCAATGTGATACCAGAGTGACAAATACTCTCAGTATCGTCCTGGTGAAAGACCATCATTCAGAATCATAACGATGCCTGGAAACCAGATCTGAAAAGCAAGGATTATTCCCATCTTCCTCTTCCTATCTTCTTCTCTATCTTACTCCCTCAAGTCTCACACTATAGTGGGTATAACATTGGTCCCTTGATTTCGACCTGTTGGAATTCTTGTGAATATTTACATACCGGAAGGTTTAAAAAGAGTCAATGTAATCACGTCAAAGGTGCTTTAAAATATTCGTGTAGTAAAATAAGATAAAACGTGATTTTTATTTTATTTGCTGATGTATCGCCCATCTCACTGGGTGTGAAACGCATGTGTTGAGATGGCAATTCACAAGAATGGTTGTTCAGCTTGGTTATCGTATACATATGGTGAAAACGACAAATAGATTTCAACTAAGATGACAAATAGTTTAATAAATAACAGAAATTAATAAGATTTTTCTTTTTTTTCTTTTTTTACCAAATACAAGTGCCAGCTGCTCCCGGTCTGGAGTCAGTAAGACTATGGCATAGCCAATTGCGATATTTTGTGAGGATGAAGGTGATGAGGAGGGGAAGGCGATGGAGAAGAGAAAGGTTAGGAAATACCTGGCTATTCAGATCACGGTTACGGTCGTGGTTAAAGCCATTTCAAGCAACGTTTCGATTCTAAATGGTGGTATTTTACCATGGCGATACTAACAATATCTGCCGCTCTAAAATTTGCCGCAAATACACTAGATATTATTTTAAATGAATAAATTGTGAAATAGCACAATTAAATCAAATAAAATCCGCGACCTCCGGATTCGTAACCAAGGATCATAACCACTCAACCATGGAAACCATCAAAAAATTATCCTGTTTACACCGCTGTCTTTAATATAAAAAATATCAACATGTTTCAAAAGCGAAGCTTTCTTCATTAGGATACAAATTATAGCATACTGTGTATTCAACATGTTACGCATCTATTGATGAAATTAATAGATTACAAAATAGTATTTTTTTTTGAAAAATAAACTATTTTAAAGGCACAAAATAACTTAAAAGTATTAATTTTAATATACGATTATAGTAGAAAATTAATTTATTGTTTAATGTATTTCAAATACTTTTAGATAATAAGACAGAATTATAACTCGGGTAGTAACTAATTACTAAGTATTGTAACAACAGTGTTAAAATAAAACTAAATAAATCGAACAATTAGCAAACGAGTCATTATGCCCGGTAAGTAGTTTTACTGTTCTTCAAATACTGAGAGATGTTGTGCGGAACTTTCCAGACGTCAGAAAGAAGAATTCTGAACGTAAGAAGAAGTTTTAGATTTCCCAGATTTTCAGATTCTGTCGCTCAGCAAAGCTCAGATGATTTCAAATAAGTTTTATATGTTTCTCAGTATTTTTCTTCCCAGTTTACGGAGAATCGACTTTATAAGTCTCAAGTAGGTATATTTAATCGAATAAAACAGCATTATGATTTAATAATTCACAATTTATAATTAAAACACAATTTGTTTTAGGTACTATATTATTTGTTTAAGTGTTTCATAGTGTTTAATTGGTAGAACTCCATTTTATTTAAAAAAAAATAGTAAATCAAATATATTAATGTTATTATTAAGTTCTACAAGTATTTTAGTTTTTTTTTATAATTGTGACAGCGAGCCATTTTCAAAAACAATTATCAAGGACAGCACCTTTTAAATTTTTTTTTTATATAAATGCCACACAAGAGTCCCAACTGCTCCCAACCGTCTGGAGTCAGTGATACTATGGCATCCCGAATTGGGGAATTTTGTGAAGATGAAGGTATATTGGAGGGGGAGGAGAAGGGGAGAGGAAGGTGGCGAAATTCCTGGCTATTCAGATCTGGTCACCAAACACGGCTTAAAGCCATTTCAATTCAACGTTTCAATTCTGAATGGTGGTCTTTCACTAGGGCGATACTGAGAGTATCTTCCGTTCTGGAACTTGCGCAAATATACTATAACCGTATATTTTTTTTAAATGAATTAATTGTGATACAGCACAAATTATTGAAATAAAATTTACTTGCGCATGCCTAGATTTGAACCCGCGACCTTCGGATTCGTAGTCGAGAGCCTCACCCCTCGACCATGGAGGCCGTCAAAACTTGAAATGGCTTTGAACGCCGAAACAGCTGCTAGGTAATTATGATATACGTAGGTCATAAAACAATTTTTTTATTTATTTATAGAATTGCCATATTTGTGATCTACCTCCCCAAGGGTGCCAGAAAAAATTGCTGGAAAATACCGAAAAAAGTACATTGGAAGCCGTAGAAGGGTTGAGATTTCTGGGATGAACTGTGGAAAATGAAAGAAAAAATAATAGAAATAATAACGCTAAAAAAGAATTAGGTTTTACCGTGGGCCAGCTTCTAAATAAAGCATTCAAAAATATATTTGGCATACAGGCATTACGATTTTCATGGAAATGATGGTTTGGAAGAAAATAATAATAACTAACTAACTAACCATCACGGTAGGCAGAGAGGACGGACCGCCAAAGTAAATGATCTCAGAATGCTGTCGATACAAAAAATTATATTCTTCGAGGGGAAACTGAGAATATTGTACAAAACGTATAGAAAATTTTCAGGAAATGAAGCAATCACGTGTCCGAGGGAGCCATGTAGGAAGAAACCTTTTATTATTTTAGTACGGAATCTGCGGACCGAGATGGAATTTACACTGAAAATGAGTTATATTTGCTTTGAACCCCGTGTTATCCGGATACGGTTCTGTTTGATGGCGGCGATTTATCAGTGAAGTGAGGACTTCTGTTAAATATATGCTGATATATAATCTTACACAGTTAAAATATCACCATTCGAAAAATGATGAAGTTATTAAAAACATCAGCAGAATTCTTTCATTCATTAGAAAGGTTAACTAATTATTCATTACTTTCTTTACACATTGATTTTGTGGTAGAATTTTTAATTTATTTTTCCAATCTAAAGATGCCCATTGCAGGGAAATTCTACCAACGTTTGTGCAGTTTAAACACTCATGATTATCCATGAGTAAAAGTATGCAAGACCGAAGTATGTGAAAGGAAGGCACCTATAAATAATTTGGAAATGCGCAGTCAATAGTTAAAGAAAACAGTTACAAGATAGTATTTGAAGACTAACTATAAAGTATTTAATGGAATATTCCAGCATGTTGAAGCAGATCAATTAAATCTTATTTCCAGAATTATGGTTTAACTACAACAGTAATTATCGGTTAAATACATAGAATAAAGAATACAAACTAGAAGTTGTTTCTACGTAGATTAAAATGGAAGCTGGTAGGCCTAACCCTGAGAGAAATAAAGAAAATACAGCTAATACAGCATTCTGTCTCTCTTATACTGCCTGCAATGTATGTATATTTACATTCCGTTTGATCGATACAAATTGATTGCAAAATATTTTCTGTACTAGGAATTTAAAGCCTGAATGGACTGACTTCCGGATCACGAAACACTTCCGCATCGCATTTCTCTTGTTCTTCTTTATTCTATGGTTAAATACATCGATGGCTTAGTATTAAACTGCAACAATTCTGAAAAATCAAAAATTACATAATGGGTATCGAACTATTCGCAAAAAGAGCTCTCGGCAGTTTTAAATAGAAACAAAAACAATAAAGATGTTATGCCTCCTCGAGAGCCATTAAACAAGTTTGAAAATCACAAAACATTCAAAATGTACCCGGTTTCATACAAATTAATCTTATTCCAATTTCTTTAATTTAAATCTTATGCACTTCATTTTCGAAAAGAAAGAACAGTGAAAAATAATAAAATTGGTCATATTTCCATATATGTTTTGACGTACGCGAATATACAAAATGTTGATTATCTCAAAACAACTTTTAGATTTCGTTGCAGTTTAATACCATGCCTTCGATACATTGCACCGTTTAGTGATTAAATTTAAATCTCGTAAGGGCGCTTAAGGCATGATCAAGAAATCACACACGAGTAGGAGAATTTGGACACCTGGAGACAGAATAAAAAAGTTATACTTTCGCAGGAAGCAAACACTTTGTGGTTAAACATAATTTTAATCAAACATATTTTGCTGTATTATAACATTTAAAAAAAATTGTTTACAAAAGAAAATTATTCACAGAAAAGTGCGTGATCGTGATTTAAATGATTAAATTATTATAATTTCTTCAAATGCTTGGTAACTTTGTGGCATCATTATTAATTATATAAATTGAAAATACACTTTGTATATACCACTTTACTTAAAATATATAAATATTTCTACATGTTTCGATAGCAATGCTATCATCTTCAGGAATAAATGAATACTAAAAAATGATTTCAAGTATAGAAAAATGATAAAAAATTTAAAACAATAATTTAAGAATATACAAAATATGAGCATAAACAAAAATGAATTAAAGTAGGTAAGTAACAGATTAAAAATGTTAATGACAAAATAATTATAAAACATTGAATAATACATTTAAATTAGAAATATAAATAAAAATTATCATTATTAATATTAATATGAAAATAAATTTAAGAGATAGCTATTTTAAAAAAATATTTGATTATTTATTAAATTTAATTCGCTATTAACACTTTTTCTTATTTCTAAAATTTCAAATTTATCTAATTGTAAACCAGTTGTATTTGTATGTAAAACTTTTAAACCTTTATTTATATCAAACGAATGATTGGTTTCTAAAATATGATTTGCAAATTCAGAATAGTTGTTATTATTTAAACATCTTAGGTGTTCCTTAACCCTAATACTGAAATTTCTACAAGTCTTTCCGATGTAAAAATAGTTGCAATCATTACAAATCAATTTATATACTCCCGATTTATTCAAAATATTATCTTTATCTTTGTTATTTAAAATGTATTTTTTTAATTTATTATTGGTATAAAAAGCTGGTTGGATAGTATTTGGCAAGTTTTTAATTATTAAATTTGCGGTATTGTTATTTAAAAATAATATTTTTTTCCATTGTTTATTAACATCAGTTATTTGTGGATATATCGCGCCCTTGAGGTGATTTTCTCACGAAAACGGCGCTATAGAAGTAATCCAATTATTATTATTATTATACATAAGATTTAATAATTTTTTTCTTAAGCTTTTTGTTTAACATATTGTTTATTAATTTAGTACTATAACCATTATTTATTGCAATCTGTTTAATTCTTTGTTAAAATTATTATTTGATAATGGTATATTAACTAATCTACTAAGCATATAATGAAAAGCTGATAATTTTTGAGAAAATGGATGATTAGAAGTATTATGTATAACAATATCTGTATAAGTATCTTTACGATATATATTAAATTCAAATTTATTATTAACAATAGAAATATTTAAGTCTAAGAAGTTTATGTTAAAATTTTGTCCTATTTCTATGGTGAATTTAAATTAAATTAAATTTAAATTAATTTAAATTAAATTTGATTAAATTATTAATTAACAATTCAATCCAATTGTTAGAAGCTTCACTTCATCTCTTCGACACTTCCATTACTGTGTTTTCAATTTAGCTCAGTTATTATGGGGTGCAGACCATAATGTGAAGATTTCACTGATATTAGCTAAGCTCCGGTAGGAGACGACATTTGAAAAAGATTTTTATTTTGTGGGTTAATCATGTTTCCCTATTTTACTTCTTAAAACATCCCCCATAAAATCATCACCCCCACTATCCCCACCTAACAACATCTAATTACTTCTGTATATACTTGTATTAATATTTTAAGTTAGTTTTAAAAACGACAGTTAATGATATGGTCGTATTGAAACCGTTAGCGAATTATTAAAATTAAGTACCTAACAAATGTATGTACTAGTCCAGTAAAATGATACCTTGAAGTAGAAAGTTCTGATGTAATTGTTTTTGGCGGATTACTTGTTTTTTGGGGTGCTGAATACGAATCTGAAGTGCTCCAAAAATTTCTTTTTGGGAATATTTTAGAAATTATCATTTTGGCTTATAACTTGCAAAGTACGGTTTTACGCAAAAGGTAAAAAATGTAAAAAGACGATAAAATTAATTGTGATTCATAGGTTTATAATTTTTTTTTGTAAAATGTGTGGTTATCGCAAAAGGGGGTTGAAAACCCGGTGAAAATCAGAAAATTTGGCAATTTGATTTCGATTAATTTGAATTATAATATCCAAAGATATTCTCGATTTTACGATCCCTTACCCAAAGGTTTTGCAGATCCATCATTTGCAGGATCCTTAGATACCCACGGAGGTAGTCATATACATTTTTAGATTTGTGTGAAATGAAAACGTGAAATAAAGGACGGTAGACATCCATTCAGCGCGAGATAAAGGAACGTATTGGGAAAGGGATCCCTTTGAGCTTATCTCGCTCTTCCTGGTAAACTTTCAAAAGAAACAAAATCCTGAAGCAAAACAAGTAAACACAGATTCGCAAACTTTTTGTCGGTTGGAAAAATTGAATTAAAATGCATTTAGCTGAACAAAGTTTTGTTTATGTTCTTGAAATTATTATTTCGTAATTTAAATTCATAATATCGACGGTCCCAAGGTTAGGCGCCGAATCTGCAAAATTTCGGTTTTCATTTTATTGTCTTAAGCTATCAAATTATAGTATATTGTTTTTAGATTGACCATTATTTTGGAATGAAAATGATCGAAACTGCACCATGCACCTGGCGTAGGTAGTCAAATTTAACTTAGTTTTCACTCTTCTGCAAACTTCTCAAAATGCAAATTCGACACCTTACGTTAGGACCGTTGATATATGGTCGTAATATTTAACGAAACCTTTAAAAGTTTGTTCCACTTATTTATTTTAGAGCGGGTCGGTTGCAGGGGCGGTTTTCAATGGCGAAATTTTTTTTAAACAATCTGTATTTCTTAATTTTTTTTTAACAGCAGTACAGATATTTATTTGTAGTAGAGAAAATTTTACTATATTTAATTTATTTGTACATATCTAAATTGTAAAAAACTAAACAGAAGAACAAAAAGTGATGCTGACTTCCCAAATACAGGTGAATCCTACTGTAAAGAAAATTATTACAAAGGTACACTGCCCCGGAGTTAATTTTTCACCAGGACGTTTTTATTACATATTACCAAAAAATATTATTATTATTAGTGTAGCATTCGGGCGATGAAACACTTAAATTAAAACCAATTACTCATATTTTATTCTACAATATAACAAGTTTAAAATGTACCCACTTACCAGTCTGAAGATGTCCGGAACAAGATGAAACCCGTCCGCTCAGTGGATCAAACTTTGAATGTTTTTTAATCATTTTGTTGCGACAATCCTACTGTCCTGTGTGACGGATTCAATATCTGGGCAACAAATATTTTGATATTGATGATAATTTGGTCCATCAATGTTACCTACAGTATAAGCATTCATGAGTACGTTTTTTTTTCATCTAGTAGAACTATGTTATTTGATAAAACTATTTAACTCTGTATAAACGTGTCAAATTATGTTGATTACTTTTTCAAGATAGTTTGTAAATATTCGTGTAAAAGCCTGTGATAGTCGTAAATAAATAATGATTTTCTTAATTAATTGCTTTCAGGTTACGTTTTACAGAAGACATTTTTTATTTCACTATTGAAATCACATTATATCGGGCTGGGTGCAGACATTAATTGTATTATTAATTATTACATTATCTTCTAATAAAATTCTGATGTAGCTCATTTTTGACGAGAATATTATATCTCATTCTAAGCAACATTAAAGATTCATTGTGCCTCACAACGAAAATAATATAATGGGGGGTTTATTTCAAAGCGGATAACCCAATGAAAAATGGGTGAACGAAGAATCATGATACCAGAATAGGGTCGGTTTATGGACGAAGGATTATTTGGAAATATTCCAATATTTTATTCTAAGAACACAATAAGGGATTTGCCGATGATTCCTGATCACTTTGTCAATTGGGTTCCATGCTCTTGTTATAATAGGGTAGGCAAAACTATAAATACAAACAATAATACTTGTAATATTAAATTGACTTAGCGAAATGTCGGCTTAATATTTGAAATTAAAAAATAAAGTACAACAAAGACCTTTACTGAATTGGTGTTTTCTACAAAACAGAAAAAGTCATTTAAAAATGTTAAATTTTTTCTTAAGAAGCAATTACTTTGTGATTCGACTTCATATTAAATAAAACAAGCAATTTGTTATAAACCACTGTTGTATTTTTACACCAACCGGTTTCGCTTAGATCAAGTTTCGTCAGGAAAAATATAATAACTAGAGAAAATAATGCAGAGTTATCGTATTATGAGTACAGAAAAAGAGTAAGACAGGATAATATAAAAAAAAGAGAAAGTCTTATAAAATATTAGAGGGAGGCAACAATAGAAAAGCATTATGTATAAAAGGTAGACAAAAATAATGTATATTACAATATATATATATAAAAATCGATGTAAGTATGTTTGTTTTTCCTTGATGTTCTCGAAAATTACTCTACCGGTTTCGCTGAAAATAGCACAGTATGTTTTTATTAGTGCCGGAAAGGTTTAGAAAGTAGTTTGAATGAAATGCAATATGTTAAACTGTTGCCATAACGTTTTAAAATTAGTATAAAAAACATTGAACCCGCCATGTTTTATTTAGGTTAGCCCATAGATATAACACTCTGGTTAGCCACAGATTGCATATTCAAAAGAAAAAGGTTTTTTTGGTTAAAATATTTTCTAAATGGAAAAAAACGAGTATGTACATACTTAAGAAATTTATGATTTAGATATATTTTGAAAAAATCAACGTTTGGAATGAAATACAATATTAAAATGAATGTTTCTTTATTGGAATATAGTTACTTTCACTGTCAAATCAATTATTCCACCCCAATAACAAGCAAGAATGCACAAGTTCATAACTTTATTAAAAAAAAAATCATCAGCTAGTTGTAAATAAAACAGATAATGGGGAAATAATGAAGTCATTAAGACAATCTTATAATGATTTATAAAAGACAGAGCTATTATTAGTGAAAAATAGACTACACATAATAATAATTAAAAGGGTGAGTGAGACAACATAAAAAAGGTATCCATAATGACATATGATGGGAAGTTAATAAAGGAATTGTTAAGGATTCAAAGAAAACATTTTTAAAATAATACAACTATTAATTAAGAAATTTATATATTTACTATAGCAGACCGGAGAAAAATCACGGTATATTATATTTGTAGGATTGTGTGAAGCTGAAAGTTCAAGTGTTTGTAAGCTGAACGATTGAAAAGAAAAAAAAAAGTATTGCCATGGCCGAGAATCGAACCCCGATCACCCGCTTAGAAGACAACTGTGCTGATTATTACACAACTAAATATTTTAAGAACTGCGGCATAAATTAATTATAATACATGTACTGAAAATAAGAATTATCCATATTTTAATTGAATTTAGAATGTTACGTGTTACGTACTCACATCACAGCCGAAATTATATTGTTTAATAATTAATGTTCCTAATTTGATATCTATATTAGATTGACTGGATCGCGCTATGTATTCGTGGCACGTGGATCTCCGTCTTACGTCCGTTGTACGCGTGGAAATTCCCGCAGCTGAGAGCTCCTTTGTACCTTCTCTTACCGTCACATGCGTAGTTTATAAAATAGAGTAATCAGTAAACATAATCAATGGTATTCCTGTAGAATATTCATATGTGTTCATGTTTTTGATATATCGCATTCATTGCTATTTTGTACAGATTGCATTATTTTCGAATCTCTTCATTTAAATTTCTATCACGCATCCGTCTGAAGTTCTGAAGGTATGCATCAATATAATTATTGCTATATCAATAACTGTATTTACGTCAAGTGTGAGAGTAGGATTTAAGGTCTATTCACATCTACCAGCACCGCGCAGTGCAAAACAGTATAGTGCAGGATCGGCACAGACGCGAGTATTCACATTACACCACGAAACACAGCACAGACACAGCGCAGAAGCGAGTACGGCTGTCAAATGAACTGTCAACTGAGGATTTTATATTCCTATTCCTATATTAATTATTATTATATAACATTAATTCCTAGACCAAAACGATCAATTTGTCGTCATCCATCTTTCACATTTTTTTAAATGTGATACCACACAAGAGTCCCAGCTGCTCGAAACCGTCTGGAGCCAGTGATATACTATGGCATCCCCAATCGGGGTATGTTGTGAGGTTAAAGGTATTAAGGAGATGGAAAAGCCATTTCAAGCAACGTATCGATTCTAAATGGTGTTCTTTTACCAGGGCGATACTGACAGAGTCTCCTATTCTGGATCGTGCCGAAAATATATTATGTATTAAAATATATTACTAATCGTGATATAATACAATATTAGAATAAAAAATTTACTTGCGCACCCGAATTTTTGAACCCGCGACCTCCGGATTCGTAGCCATGGATCGTAACCACTCAACCACGGAGATCGCCTTCTGCGTTTCAGCAATATCTGCGTTGAATAACGTTAACTGACGAAGATCGTGGTGCTAATGGTATGTCTTCATACTAACTGCGCAGGCGTAGATGTCACAAGCACCCACCCACACGTCAAAATATTCTAGCCGACAATCTCGGCCGGTACTGCTTTGCACTGCGCAGTGCTGATTGATGTGAATAGACCCTAAAGTGTGATAAAATATAGAAAAAAACTGCGGAGGTCGTTTTAGAAATCCTTCCTCCTTGAAATTTCACCATTGCGAGAGACCAGCAGATAAAAAAACTATTACTATATCAAATAATCGATTATTTTATAAGGAGCTTACTCGAGGGAGTTATGGTTTCGGTGAGTCCACTGCACGTTGTTAAGTAAGAGATTTCATACGGTTAAGAGGTTTCGGGGGAGATTCTATCTATCTCGTCCGATTGGATGGATTGTACTATGAGGACGTGAAAAAGGAAGGATACGCAAGAAAAAATGCATCAAAATTATGTAAAAAATTACCCATAGACCTTTGTAAAACATTTTTTGTCTATTTAAAAAAAAAATATTATACTACCTACATGGCGAATGCTCATATTGCTTATACAATGGCTGAACTTGTCGGGTATCGTGTAACGATAATTTAATAATAATAACGATCGGCCACTTTTTTAATTGTTTACTCAGCTTAAAAACATAATTTTTTTCTGTCTTTATAATTTGTAAATTGATGTCTTTCGATTAAATTTATTTATTTCCATATCGAACCTTCTACTACATAACAACATATAACTTGAATATATAGTGGATTACATTAGACGTTTATCTACGAAATACATAGTTAGGGGCCAGACCTCGGGTTGATTACTCAAAGTACTAATACCACACATGATTTATCTGTAAATTCTATAGGGGTAGTCAGGAAAATGTATAAGGTTACGAAAAACAAAAATCCTTAAAATGTAAACTTTAAATTCTATAAAATACACCTTAAAATTCCCCAAATTAGGTGCAGTTTGAAATCCGGTGAAAGCAATTTTGAAAGTTTATCTAATATTCCGTTATGTATTTCAAAGAGAATTAAAGTTTACTGTTTGAGAATTGTTGTCTTTTGAAACCTTATACATTTTCCCAATAACCCTATAAAATAAACAAAAAAATCAATCATATTTTTTCATGAGTTGGCAACCTGCAAAGTGTATATTTTTGAGAGCTGATCGTTAAGTAAATTGTCCTTGAGTTTGGACTTGTCTTTTAAAAATGATATTATATCAATAACTGGGTTATTTATTTATTTTATTTATTGTATAATATACGCCCTACATATAAAGTTAGTTATAATAAACAGGTGCAAAATACGTCACAGTAGGTTCATAGATAATATATCAAACAAATACAGGAATAACATATCGTAAGTACAATATTATTATGAGACAAATTGGAATGTTATCTGTCCCAGGTTGGCCGGAACCATCCCGGAATCAAATTTCCTCTCCAGAAACTCAGTAGGACGTCAAAATGTTCCGGAATTTTCGAAAAAACTACCCACCAATAGCAATCACTATTTAAAATATCTTTCCCGGCTCGTCAATGTCTACCGAGAAAGAGTTTATAGTTTAAGAATGGCAAATGGAAGAGGGCCAGGTACAGAATGGAGGTCCGATTGGTAAAGGCAGAATCGCAAGTCAGATTAAATATTAGTGAATCGTGTGCAGAATTTGAAAACTTTTTAAAAGTAGACCCACTTGGGATGAAATTTGTGAGCGCAGCAAAGAGCCGGAAGGAACGTTATTGGAAAAACTACCAACACAAAAAAACAAGTTTCTTAGAAAACATTATTATATTCTGTATAAAGTCTCGTTAAAACTAAACTTTCTGTATTTTTGGTTCACGTGTGTGGTATGAATATAGTCATCGGATAAAAAGTATGTATGTACTCGCATGTTGAGTGGTTTTTGAGTGGAGGATACCGTGAAAAAATATATAACATAATATATTTTCCAATTCGTTTCCTGATAGATTTTCTGGAATTGTCTAAGTGATCCAGAAACATTTTGCAAAGCTTTTATAAGCGTAATGAACGTAACCTATATTGAAGAAATATATAAGTTTGGACACGTAAACGTATAGAAGATGGCCGATGAAAGGAGTCCTGCAAAATATTATACTCGTATATGATGGATGAGTGAGTGAGTACTGAATGTCTAAGGTAGACATGGCACGGAAAAATATTTGTTGCGTCCCCTACCAAGAATACTCGTGTGATTTATTTATTCTTAAATTTAAATATTAAAACAAAAACATTAGCCCCTCATCTCACTAGAACAATCCTGTGTTGAGATGAGCGGCCTTATAATTTAATAATCATCAGTAAACAGTAATAAGTAAATAATAATACATGAATAAAATAATAATGCATTAATAAAAATAATCAAATAACTCTAAATAAATAATAAAAATTAAATAATAATAATTAAATAATAATAATAATAAGTACATAATAATCAGTAAATAGTACTAAGCATATAATAATATACATATAATTTTAAGTAAATATTAATAAGTAAATAGTAATAAGTACATAATAGTAAAAATAGGTTAATAATAATAGGTAAATAGAACTGTCTAAATAGTAATAAGCACATAACAATAAAAAAGGTAAATAATAATATATAAATAAAATAATGTATATAGTAATAAGTAAATAATAATATGTAGGTAAAAAAAGTAAAAGTAAATATTGATAAGTAAGTAGTAATAAGTAAGTACTAATAAGTAAGTAATGATTGAGAATGTAGTCTTTGTCTAAACAAATATGTTTGGTATTCTATCCTCTCTTGCGTGCCATTAGTGTAAAGGCGTGATGGATTTTAGGTTTTCATGTTGGAAGTTAAATTTATTTATATTATAATAAACAATTACTTCTCAATCAATCTCTTTTAGTTTTTGATTACCTATTTTCACGAATTATTTAAAATAAAATATTATAAGACGTATAGACACTAGCACACGCAACGTGTGAAAAATTACGGGATATAAAATAAAAATTAAACAATATTAATAGTTTAAAAAATAAAAGTTGCAATAATAATCGTGTATTGAAAATAAGAATTGCATATGTTTTAATTTAGATTCAGATTGTTACGTACTCTGTACGCACATCACAACCGAAATGATATTGTTATATATATAAAGCTAATGTTTTAAGTTTATTGTGTTTGAAAAGGTTCCAAGTTCGACCGCTCGAGAGTTCCAGAGTTTATGTTGAAAGTAGAGAGAAAGCCTTTGTTCGTGATCATGAGGTATTGTATCCAATGACGGTTTACCTCATAGACACAAATAACTCGAGGGAGGCTGTAACGGTATCTCAAATTACTCTTTGGAGAAATCATTAAAAAGATAAATGTGATTGAAAAAAAAGAACTTTCTTCGATTGAATTAAAACACCGTTTCAAATAAACTAAAATTATTTGCGTAGTTTCGTGGGAACCTTCGGTAATTCTATATAGTTTTATTACAATCATACGAGATTCTGATTCAGTTGAATGACTCTTTACAACTCTGACTGTACAATTACCAATAAATTTGTTTTTTAAACGTCGGATCTAATTGCCAATCGTAGGACAACTTCACCATATAATATATTTATATATAAAAGTAGATATAAAAATCGCTCTACCGGGGATTCGTGTTCCTCAATTTTACTGTATTTCTTGGGCAAAATTCGTGTTTTAAATCAACTAGCCATTCTACTATACGATTCAAGTCGTTGTAGAAGTGGTACTAATTTCGCGAAGAACACTATCTAAAACACTATTTTGTTTTTTAAATTATTGTTTTTTTTTTTTATGTTACACCTCGGGAGAGCGCCCCTATGTACGGTGTAAAGACAGAACTATATCACCACCCGGCGGGGCAGTGTTGTGAAGCGGGTAAAGGTAGGGGCTGTAGGAAGGGATTTATTAATGCGGGTCTTAAAGAGGCACGGATTATATGCAGGTAGACAGATGACGGTAGCTCGTTCCACATGCGAGCCATCTTACACAAAAATGAGTCGGATAATTGACACGTTCTCATGAAGCCGACATCAACTGTGAACGGGTGCTCCGTTTCGCATACGATCGATGCTGATAGTTTTTTCGATCATTTTTGTTGTCAATACCACATACCACATGATAAGATTTTTGCCGAAATATTATTGACTGTTATGACTAATAAGCCACTTCTTTGCAGGGCAGGTACAGACAATGGTATTTCATAAAACTGCCTTGACACATATTTCATCCTTAATTTGTACCAACTTTTAACATGACCCCGACTCGAGTTTTTGTTTCATTCGATGGTGACCCAGACTTATTTTTCACTTTTGACACCCCTTTCTTGGTTCATACGAGTCATTCATATCCAAAACCACCAAAGTGTCTAGGATTTAATCGTAGCCATTACGCTAACATCGACTTAACATTATTTCTCGATTTCCACCGGCAAAATGCGGCCATACATGGATTTAACACACCCAACCCGGATTATATAAAAAAATAAAAATGCATTTACAACACACAGGACACACTGAAGAAAATAATTTTCTTAAGGACCTATGTGACCTTTTTAAATAAATTTTATTTTTTATTTTTTTTTTTTATTATTTTATTTAATTATTTTTTTATTTATTTATTTATGGCGAAAATACAGATACAGACAGTAGTAATATCGAAACAATATAGAAATATTTGGAGAACTCGTCTATATCCTAACCCATTTCTCACTGATTAATAAATGAGGATGCTGTGTGGAGGGGAGGACAACAATTTGGGGGTCAGTGTCTCCAAGAGTGGCAGACGCGTGAATCCATCCATCCCATTGAGGTGCAAGGCGATTACCCGAGAAAGTTCGGCTGGAGAGGTCGAGGGGTCTCCCTCAATCGGCCTCTCCCGATCCGGCCCACCACACAGTTAGTGGGCAGACTTTTTCGCCGCTAAGATCTGGAAAAATTTCACCTCATGAACCCCGGCACCCCTGCTTAGTTGGTTAGCCAATGAATGATTCCCGGGGCGATGGTGCCCAACTCGCCTCCTAAATTGAATGATTATTTATTTTAATTTATTTATTTGATATTATTATTTATATTTATTTATTTTATTTTTATTATTTATTTTTATTTTTTTTAAATTTTTTTATTTTTATTATTATTATTTTTTATTGAATGATTATTTCTTTACTACTGCATTCAGTTTACTTTCATTATTCCTCTATCAGTACCATACCTTACTGCCATAACTAAGGTATGGGATCAGAACTCCATTTTAGTCCGGCAACTTCGCTCAATGCTACTAATGTAAAATGCTGAAAATACGTGAGGTATTTATTCTCTCGAAATAATATTCCTTGCAAACGAATGGGGCTATCCATATTAGTTTATATACCTCCTTCACCCCATAAGGTCTACCCAAACCTAATTCTGTCTTCTCCCTCTCGGTTCGCAAGTTTACTTTTCGAAGTAAAAGATACTCAATTTACAAGGCGACGGTTTGCTATAAGAAAAGCGTACGGCCAAATAGCCATTTCTAATAATAGCTCTATATTCAGGAGTCATTAATTTTCCCAAATGCTGTACATTTAATTACAGCTTTCTCATAAAATGATTGCATAACAGCCTAAATTGTATATTTAGAGATACGATGTATTTAAATTCGTTAATTATTGTACCATTCAACTTAAATAACCAATTTAGTCGGAAAATCGTCGTCTTGAGAAGTCGGGCGCGATTACATAAGCTAATCGAATAGTTGAGTCGGGTCATGTAAAAAACTCGGTAAAATGGGACGGTATGTATGAGAAGATGTATCAATGCGACTAAGGCGAGGTTCCAAGATTGATGTATGGCGGTCTATCCTCTCTGTCTACCTCAGCTTTGACGGCCTCCATGGTCGGGGGTAAGGCTCTCGACTACGAATCCCGGCGTGCGCAAGTAAATTTTATTGAATTAATTTGTGTTGTTTCACAATTAAATCATTTAAAAATAATATATAGTATATTTGCTTACGTTCCAGAGTGGAAGATACTCTCAGTATCGCCCCGGTGAAAGACCACCATTTAGAATTGAAACGTTGCTTGAAATGGCTTTTAGCCGTGTTTGGTGACCAGATCTGAATAGCCAGGTATTTCCCCACCTTCCTCTTATCCTTCTCCTCCCCCTCCCCAATACCTTCAGCCTCACAACACTCCTTAATTGGGGATGCCATAGTCTCATCGGCTCCAGACAGTTGGGAGAAGTTGGGACTCGAGTGCGGTATTCATATAAAAAAGCTAGGAACGAAAAATGACGTTTAGTTAATTAATTAATTTATAATCATATTCATACCACTCTTTCAATTGTCTATCGATAGAAGCTAGATTGGGGTACGGCCTGTTGGGGTAAATGAGACAATGGGGCAATTGCGTCAATTCAAGCAGCTTTATTTAAGAGGGAGAGGGACGTCGTAGAGTTATTATTTATTAATTCATTATTTTGAATTAATAAATAATAATTCTCCGACGACCGTCTCCCCGTTAATCTATGTATAACAAAAGTTTCACCTTCATCCAATGCTAGATGAAACTTTTTATGACTGTTTTACAGAATTTATCATTATTTTGAATTAATAAATAATAATTCTCCGACGTCCGTCTCCCCGTTAATCTATGTATAACAAAAGTTTAATTTTTTTTTTTTTTTTAATTCTTTTTTAATTTTTTTTTTATTTTTATTTTTATTTTTTTTTAATTAAAACAAAATAACTTTGTATACATCACTTTATTAATATACAATATTACTACATGTTTCGTGAGCGATGCTCACATCTTCAGGTATCAATGTATTGTATTTGATACATTGATACCTGAAGATGTGAGCATCGCTCACGAAACATGTAGTAATATTGTATATTAATAAAGTGATGTATACAAAGTTATTTTGTTTTAATTAAAATACATAATGACATCACAAAGTGAAAACCTTCTAGAAGAAGAATTCTTCTTCGAAAAAATAAAAAAGTTTCATCTTCTTCCAATGCTAGATGAAACTTTTTATAACTGTTTTATAGAATTTATCATTATTTCTTCTTTTAAAAAGGAAGACAAACATCCCCCGGCTATAAATAATCCAAAAATATTTGAGAAAACTCCTGCTACTATCATACTTAGTAGAAATGTTGCTTGTGTCATAGTGGAGGACTTTGCTAGCAGAGGAATTGAATCCACGACGCCTGGGTGACAATCCGACGCATTGTCAACTCAGCCACTAACAGAACTGAATCGAGGATCTAGAATCGACGCATTTGCCCCATTGACGCATTTACCCCAACTGACCTTACATTCAAAACTTACAGCAATACCATTAGTAATATTTTGATAAATTGTTATTTTATAGGTGTAAATACGCATGTTATTTGGTATCCGGCGCCGTGCGTAAAATGCCAAAAACTAACAGAAAAGGGCTGTTTTTATGATAAATATTTGTGGATTTTTAAATGCAAGCCACTTTAACGTAATCTATGGCCGCCTTTAATAGCGCCATGTGTTATTCCAGAGGAGAGGCGACTATCCAGCAATGATTTATATTGAGAGAAAAAAGTGTTCGAACGAAAAAAGGATAAACTGGCAAAACGATGTGAATATTTTAAGAGCATCGGGGTTAAAGGCACATAAAATTTTGAATGAAACAACCCCGGAAGGCGTGTTTTTTCAGCAATATTTATGTACGGGAAAGCAACTACAAACAAAACGCAGTATGTTATTCTAGCTAACATTATAGAAGAGGTAGGCAAGCATTTAGATTTCCTGTAATATTTAAGTTTCACTTATACGCGGAATGTTGGTACTTTTATCAGCGTTACTCAATTCAAAAACCTTTTAATGATATTTAAAATAGTTAATATATTATATATTTATCTGATTCTGAAATAGTGCTGAATAACGTTGACAAGACTTACTTTTTAATTGTAATTTTTACGGTTACATAGCAGAAAAAATAATTAAAAATCCCTACCAAAACTTTTGAACGGTGTACAAAAATTTGTACAGCGTTTTCTGTCTGAGGTTATAGGTCAACGCACATATTTATGTATAATTTCTAACATGAGCTACGACGCTTTGAATGTGAAAGAATAAGCAAAAATCGTTGTAACTTTATTTGTTCCATGTATTTTAGGTATATTCGAGCAAAGCCAGATCCCCGTTGCAGAGTGAAACCGGTCGGTGGGGCCCAAGTCTAATAAATAAATGAAGCAAAGTAATAAAGATTTTATTTCAATAAATCAAATTAAAATCCAAGTAATCCATGATTTAAGAGTTACGAAATTATGAATATTACCAGTATTGAATAATTTGCGAGTTAATTCGCGTGAACTGTTCCCGTAGTATTTCTGTTTGTGAACATTTACGCTATGCTTGGATGCTAAGCTAGTTGACAGAAAAAAGACGTTTTAAGATTCAATTTTACAGTTTACATTTTTTCTTTATAGACCATTTATGATTTTCCCAGAACTGGTGCTGTTGGGGAATCTAACAATTTAATCAACCCCGCAGCACGGTGGCGCCGCTTATTTTGTGCGCTCTGATATTTAATGCGGGCTTTCATAATTTTAAATCAGATACAAAATTTTCATAAAACATTAAATATTCTGTGATGCTAAAAAGAACATCTTTTTTCAGAGCATTTTTTGCCTCTTATTAACTTTACGTTTGGCACTGCAGGTCTGGCGATATTCCCACCACGCAGGGGATGAAAGGTGGGGATAGACGAGGCACCAAATGTTATAGAAATATGAAAATACCGCCAGCTCCTTACATTTCTCGTAAAATGTATCACGCTACACTAGCGCCTCTAGTGGCCCGTGTTAGCAGAATTGGTTATTCCATATATTTTAATAGATTTTCTTTGAAATATATTCACAATAAGTTATAAATATATATTAAGTAACCTTCATATGATTTAACTATGTTTTTCCTAATAAATGATAAATGATAATTAGGCTATTAGGTTTATATTAACAATTAAAAGTCTCCCCGCTCGGTCTGGCGGTTTAGAAAGGAAATAAAATACTTATTTAATAAGTTGTGAGAAATTTTCATACATTTTTATTTTTATACATCTTTTAGCTTAACATATAACTATTATTATAATTTATTTATAATTATGAAGATATTTAAATATCTATAAAGCGTACATAAAGAACATAAACAAAACGACAAGAATTGTGATATGTTGAGCCAAAAGAAATCTAAAAATAATAAATTAAAGAAAATTTCTGACAATCTATTAAATAAGTATTTTATTTACTTTCTAATCCACCTGACGGAGTGCGAGTAGCGAGGCTTGTAACTGTTGTACGAACCTAATAGCCTCTTTAATATTTTTTCATTTATGAGCAAAAAGGAGTAAAATCATATTTAGGTAATCTAACATTAATTTTTAAATTTCCGAACTATAGTATATTATGAATATATTAAATACTACCGCCTCTAGCAGCCTGGGGTATAGGCTTCCAGACTTTATTGCTATTGAAATAAATATTATATTTTCTTTTTAAACAATATAGACAGTGCGCGAGCAGAGAAGCTTTAAATGTTAATACAATCCTAATAGCCTCTTTCATTTGTATATATATATAATACATGAGCAAAAAAGGAGTATAATTATATGTAGGTTACCTAATATTTATGTATAGAATTTTCTATTTCTATTTATTAAGATATACTTCACAGAAAATCTATTCAAATGTAAAAAAAAACTAATTGGTACAACTCAGGCCGCTAGAGGGCGCTAGTGTAGCATGTTGCCACCAAATTTCAAGAGCAGGAGGTATTTGCCATTTAAGAGTATTTTATTTACAATGCTTTTTGCTTTTTTTTTATTTTCATTTTAAAAATGGAATATTTTGAAAATAACTCTCCCAAAGGTTGCTGAAAGTTCCTACCTACGTTGCGTTATAATTTATTTTGTTTACCATAGTATTTACCATTATCATAGGTCATTGATATATAACATGTTTGTGATATAAGTTCAGGTTTAAAAATGACAGTGATAAAAAAATAATCGTGGTTCAAAGCTATGCGACTTGAGGGCTGGGAGCAAACCAAGAACTTTTTTTTTCAAGACGTTTCATCAACAGAATATTGGATGTAACTTAATTAACGGATAACGCAGTGTTCACAACATTATACGAGTATACATGTTTATTATGTTAAAATGAAATAAATACAAATATCGTGTAAAATTAGCTATCCACTTTTTGAAAATTGATTAGTTAGTAACTTTACTAGACTAGTCAGAAAAAATGTAATACAGTATAGTACAAAAAAAGTATTTTATTTCACGAAGGAATGCGTTATGAAAAGTAAGAACTAATTATTGTTGCCCCAAATGCCACTCGAATGTCAAGTCACTGAATAATGCATATTAATAACCCTGGAAACAGTACAGTTTTACCGCCAGCTTGGCCGCCGTTTTTGACAGACGTCTCATGCATCTTATTTAGTCATTGCATATAGTTCATATTTACATCACGCTGATAATTATGTTGTAACCACTCCCACTTTCTCATAAATAAAGCTTGTGATATAAAGAGAGGGTACACCGGAGCTCTTGACGGCAGGACTATATTAATATTATTTTCCCACGAGCGGCACTTAATTAAATATCTGGAATTATATTATGAGGTATTTCAAAGCCGGCGTTGAATGCAATAAACAACGCAGGAATGCCATGAATACGTTTAAACCTAGGCTACGAATATGTTAACCTTTGTAGTACTAACCTATGCACGTGCGCATAAAAGTAGGAAAATTTAATTGAATATTGCGGTTGTCTGTTTTCCAAGCCGCCCCCGTTTACGATATTGGTCGCTAGATGGCAATGATACATTACATAATTGTAACGAACATCTGATGGTATTACGCGCAATAATAGCGTAGGAGGCGAGGAGATGGGTCCTCGATCCGAATAGGACAAGGGAAAGATGATGAGATGAGATGAGAATTATATACCTACATGATTTATCTGTAAGAAAAATAATAATTACGAATATTTTTAGGTGATGCTGGGCACAATATCCTACCCTCTATGGAGCGCAGTATATCTATTACATCACCATTTCGGAATCTTGTGGAGCTGAAGAAAGATAGGAAGAGTATGAGACTATGAGAAGGGAATTTTGGGAAGTACCTACCGGGCTATTCAGATCTGGTCACTGAACATATCTAAAGCCATTATAAACAATATTTCTATTCCGAATGTTGGTATTTCATTAGGGTGCTATTAAGAGTATCTCACGATCCTAAAGGAGGTACAAGATATGAAAAGTCAACTTATATTTTAATTTTTTTCTTTCTTTTTTTTGTGATTACTGCAGAAGTGTCACTGGTGCTCGGAGTTAATGGTATCCTCAATTCGGGGTGACTTTAAGTGGGTTCTGGTCATTACATACATAAAAGTCGTTTCTAATTATGTCTCTTAGTAGGGCGCTACCAACAGTACCGTACACTCTGCATCGATAAGTGTCAAACGGTTTGTATAATATGTTAAATTGTTTTGACATGTTATATCCAAACTAACCGTTATGATTGTTCACATATCATCACATGAGCATAGTGTTTAGGGTGTTAATACACTTATCAATATACCAAATCTGTATTAAAACACCTCTCCCAATACAACCTTAATATTATAATGCAACTTCAAACCGCAACAAAAATCAGATCCTCAACAAAGAAAACCCCAAATATCCCGATAACACACCTCACACGGGCAAAAACACTCCAATCAAACTTTATAATTGCATGCCCACCACTCCGAAACAACTACTTACTGTAAATATTATATCTGCAATTAATCTCAAATACAGCCTGGATCAAAAACAAGGTATTCATATTATTCAAAACACGATAGAACCAAACCAAACATAACCCAAAACATAAAATGGTATGCTTATTTGAAATTCCCCTTTCTCTTTTTCCGTGAAATATACTTTACTATTATCAAACTTAACGAAAGTATCTATACTTACATGTTTATTATTTTTTAATTGATTTACCTACTGTAACAAAAAAAAAAAAACAAAAAAGTATTTCTCTTAAATTTTTACACATAATTTACATTTATATAGCAAAATTAAAACACAACAAAACTTTTCAATACACATCAATACTTGTACCACATTTAACATATCCACGTGAACACCACAGGACAGGTTCTCCTAGTGAGGTGGTCGCGACACATAACACTCCATTCACGTTATCACCTCTTCAAACCTACCTTAAATTCCACATAAAAAAAAACAATTAATTAATACACATAAAACACCACACAAAGCGCCTTTATTATAATTTTTTCAAAATTATGTAAAATGGTACTGTATAATATATAGATATAAATAATAAAAAAAAATTAAGTCAGTAATCGTATTTTTACACTTAAAGAAAATAACCAAATCAGGTGATTACCAAACGCTTCGGAAATTATTAAATATATTTCCTTTGAATTCATATGAATGATAAAAAAAATCCGCTAGTCATCATTGATTAATTTTGCATTTTCTTTACCAATCTGTGCCATCATTTTGCATATTAATTAGCCAATTACTCATTCAATTTGTTCGCATTCTGCCTGACATATTCTACTACAGAGAATATGATGGATTGATTCGACAAACAGTTTGGCGTATAATGAATAAGCCGTGTAGTTAAAAAAATCTAAATTGGTTTTGCTTCAATATTTGCTGAAATATCCACTGCCGCGGTATAATAATGAAATTTATCCGACATATTACAATTGCGTGGAAATGTTTGTCGTTTTGATGGGACAAACCTCTCATTGTTTGCCACACAGTTAATGAGAAATATAAACGATTTTCTCCTGCTTTATTTTATACATTTATTTTGTGTGTTAAACGTCACCAGAACTTCGTGAATACCGTACAAATCCCAACTGCTCCCCAGTGTCCGAAACCTGTGGGTCTATGGCATCCCCAATTGGGGTATGTTATAAAGCTGAAATGAGTGAGAAAAGAAAATAATTTTGAAAGAAGAAGATTAGGAAGAAACTGGCTATTCAGATATGGTCACCAAATACGGACAAAGCTATTTCAAGCAACCTGTCAATTCTGAATGGTAGTCTTTCACCAGGGCGATAGTGAGAGTATGTACCACTTTATGCCATACTAGTTTTATTGCCACTCTTTTGGGTAACGTCGTGGATTGGGTCGAGATGTTGCTGGGATTTGTTAATACTCGTTCGAGTCTTCAAAAGTCTCGAATCAATTGAAGGAGGATAGTTAATGGAATGTCAATCTCGTATTTTATAACATTCAAAACAAAAGGTCGTTTGCATCCTGCAAGCTGTCCATATAGTTTCTACAACAGGCTACATTGTAGTACTTGTAAAATAGACTCAGTGTATTGACATATTTCTGTGCATAATTTTATTATGTTTTGTTTGAAAAGTTTAATTCACTATGTATTTTTTTACTTGAATTTATTATTTCGCTACCTGTTTCGACAAATCCGTGTAATTCACTAGCGTTCTTCAAATTAACTTAACTAGGAAACATGGTTAATAAAGGTGATTTACAGGGTGCTATTATTTTGTTTACTAAATTAATATTAGATCTAATTTTTTTGTTTATTTATAAAGTTTCTAAGTCGCACAATTTAAAATATGTATTAATATTTGAATTTTTAAATATGGTTTTTTCTTTATTGAAGCTATGGACTGCCTCTAAAAAAATGATAAGCAAACTCGGAATAGTTGTTATTTCGTAAGTAGAGTTCATGTTCTCTGATTCTAGTTTTTAAATTTCTCGTAGTCTTACCTTTATACTGTGCATCACATTCATTATATTCTAAAGTGCACATTCCGTTCTTTACCCATTTATTAGAAATGTCCGTGTTGTTAATTTTTTTTTAGCTTGGAATTAGTGTAGACAGCTGGGGAAATGTGATGTTTGTTTTTTTATTAACTGAGCGGTTAATTAATTCAGGTTTATATCCATTGTTTAGAGCTATGTTTTATAATGTTAATTTCGTTACTATAATTTTGATTGCTTAAAAGGACATTAGTGGCTAGATGTATCATTGAGTTGAAGGAGGCATGTTTT
This sequence comes from Halesus radiatus, assembly GCA_022606495.2. Taxonomy (NCBI): domain Eukaryota; kingdom Metazoa; phylum Arthropoda; class Insecta; order Trichoptera; family Limnephilidae; genus Halesus; species Halesus radiatus. Next base: position 27,113 of record JAHDVE020001346.1, read on the forward strand.
AGAGATAATGGATGAGGTGAAGTAGATGGTATAACACAGTCAGTACGTGTAGGCTTTCTATAGATATTAAATACACTTATTATTATCAATATTGATATTTAAGTCTGTTGCTACCCGACCAAATTACAAAAATGTCATCAACGTACCTATACCAAACAAATAGATTAGATAATAGGGAAAGTCCACAGTCATTTTGCAATATTGTATATAAAATATGCACTTGGTCATAGATATGTATTAGTTTTAAATATGTACTAGGTTTATATATGTGTTAGGTTTATTTTCTAGTAATACCTACTTAAGTCTAAATTGTAAGTCAGTAGCTATAACTTTTAGTTGGTAAGTCACTAGCTATAAGCCATAGATAAGTCACTAATTATAAGTTACAGTAGTACTCCTTAGCCATAATTCTTAGTTGTAAGTCAATAGTTATAAGTCTTACTTATAAGCCATTAGTAATAAATTTTAGCTGTAAGGTGTTGGTTGTACGTCAAGGGATATGTTATATAATTAATTGTAAAGCGAACTTGAGGTGATTTTCCCACGAAAATGGCGCTATAGAAGTAATCCAATTATTATTATTATTAATCCAATAATTTGTTTTTGACGTAATTCAGAAATATCTCGGCAAACAATGAGGCTGCGGGATTACCCATCGGGAGACCATTATGTTGTTCGTATAATGTATCATTAAAGGTGAAGTATTTATTAAGTTTTATTAAGTTTTGTTTAATACAAATTTTTAGGAGTGCAGATATTTCCTTCACAAAGGGTTTATCAAATGGGAATTATTTAGTATGTTTAAAATTAGGTTTTTACATTCAATAGTGGGGATTCTAGGAACAAGATTTACAACGTCGAAAGAAACAAATTTACTGCTACTACGTATGTCTAAATCTTTGATTTTATTGATTAACTCCAAATTGTTTTTAATTGAATGATGTGATCTGAATAAATTATTGGATTTAAATAAGGATACAATTTTAGAACATATATTATAGGTGGGGCTAGAGAATGTAGAAACCACATGCCTAGAGGGGAAGTTTTTTTCGTGAATTTTCGCTAAACCATATACTATTTAATTATGATTGACAAACAGATTTATTGAATCCTCTCGTACGAATGCTGTGAAATTTGGCGAGAGACCTTTCAAAGTACTGGCTCCACATTCTTGGAATGACTTTCAATTTGGTTGAATGTCGGAAGGAATGTACTGTGAAAGATTTTAAAAAGTGTGTCTTTTTAGAAAAGTTCACCAATTATAACAAAATGTAAAGCGCTCTTCAGGTGATTTTTTCACATAACTGCGATATATAAAGTTTACCATATATATATTTATTATGATATTAATTTTTCTCTAACATTTCATACTAATCAGACGAATCCCCCTCCTCTGTGCCAAGCCAATCATGTTATAAATGAGCACTCAACCAATTCACTGGGACGTATTTACGAACTTGTAATATACGAGTATACAGGCAGTTAGCAGCACTACATATAATATATTGATTTTTTTATGTACTGTAGAAGACTTTCATATATTGATATATTCATCACATGGTTAGTTAAATATAGTAGAATAATAATATAATACATAAAATAATAATTAGAATATAAAATAAGTAAATAGGTACAATATAAGTATGTAGTTACAGCGTAATGAATAACAGTTTTACCAGTGCCTATATTATAATAGCAGGTTTTACAAAAGAGTACAACAAGTGTTTAGTATACATTATAATAATATAAGTATTAAATAAATAAGTAGATAACAGTCGTGATCAAGTCTCTTACAAACATCTTTAATAGGACTTTCTATTGGGAATGAGGGATTTAAAAATAAAACGTCGTTATTAAAAAAAAAGTCGCATAAAGGAGGGTATGGCAGAAGTTTTTAAATTAACTCCATCATAGCCTTATTCATAAGAGGCACCGAAGACAAGAAAACCCAATGGATAATTCAGGGAAGATTGATAGAAAACACCCCTTCTTATGGCTTTATAAATTTAGTGTTGCGAGTTAAATCGAGGGTTGTTTTGGGCGGTGTCAGGACGAAAATACATAGACGTGAATTTCACGTACAATTATTACACCGTCAGAGTTACATACGGACAAAATTACAGACGGACGTAATTACACATAAAAAGAATTACACTAATTTAAATTACACCTACTGGAATTACGTAATATGTTTAAACGTTTGAATATTTAAGTGTTTGTATTAACACGGTATTTTTAGCACGAATTTGGAAAGATTCACAAGATAGTATGAGGTGTTTGAGTGAAGAGAATTTATTAGTTTATATATTTCCTCTGTTGTTATTGACCTTAGTTTAAGGAAATTTTCAAGGTTCTGACAAGCATCCTATTTTTCTTTTTTAGATGAGTAATTTGTCGTTATTAATAATAATAGTTATATGAAGTATTCAGTTAGTTTCAAACAATATTGGCTTAAATGTGTGAAAAATTAAAAAAAAAAATTAGACAAAGCGTGTTTCTTTCGGTGGTGTGCAAATATTGCGTAATTATATATTTTTTCAAGTGCATGTAGATAGATGTACGTAAAACGGTGTTTTTTAATTGATTTTAATATTTTAAGATATAAATCCATTAAAAAGAGATTTTTTTTGACGTGCGTAATTCCAAAAGGTATCATTTAAGTTGGTGTAATTCTCTACAAGTGTTATTACGTCCATGAGAAATTTCATCTGTGCGGAATCCTGGTAGCATAATATTAGTACGTGAAATTCAAGCCTGTGTAATTTCGTCGTGTAAACATTTTGTGCTGCAATATAGAGGGAGAAGAATACATTGATAGTAGCCAATCTTTATGAGGAAGGAACACAAGAATCTGAATAAAACTGCTTACCCAAGAAATGAAATATTTATTTTTTCTAAATGATGGTTTCCGAAGTTCCTTGCCAAGCTCAAAACGCTAACGTTACATAATGTTATTCAATATATTGTAACAATACATAAACAGCTTTTTAATATAAAATAATTACGGCGGGAACATTCATTCACAGAAAATCTTTAAAAAAATAAATAATTCTTTCAAACAATATGCAATAAACACAGGTAAATTTTGATTATTATCTGATATCTTTATAAATGGTTCCCTGAAAAGTAGAGGGGTAATCTGCTGATTTGTATGGTTTACCGGCAATAAATATTTTTTGATGGGATATACTTAATAAGCCCTAATAATACAAGGAAATAGATCATAGCTATATTGAGAATTAAACAAATTGCATCACAATGCAAAACTTTTTCTGGTGAAAGGTCCGACACTCTAGCACCAGGAAAAAAGCATAATTTTAAGACATCTTCTAAGGTGTTATAGCGAATGAAATACAAAATCTAGTTAAAAGTCTTTTTTGTAAATACTCTTTTAAATATAATTTTCTTTTAAAACAATTATTTTTTAGAAATTGCCAGCGGTAGAGCTCACCAAAGAAGGCCTCCTTAAACTCGCAGAAACTCGCGAAAGATTTCTAGTACATTTTTTTAGCAGATGTAAAAAAAAATAGTTTTATCTCGGGATGTACCTACGGAAAACATATATTTTTTGTTAAAACGGCGAAAGCTTTAAACATTTCAATTTTTTGAACAAAATTTCGTGAAAAGTAATTCATACTAAAAAAGTTAACAACGCAACGTGAAATTTAAATTAAAAACTATAGTTCTAATTTCAATGAATTGATTGACATCTGTAGAAGTGGTTTTGATAAGTTTGAAAGTGTGGTGGAGTGGCAATATTCCTTCAACGTATTTCATTTGATTTCTTAAAGGATTCCGAACTTACTGAATGCAGACATATGCAAACAACAGAACACATCGTAGAAGAATATCCCGTTCATCAGTTTCTCCATGGTACATCTGTGCTGAACCAAGTGACTCCCGATGCCGTGGACTGGCTGATTAACCTCAGCATCCCACTATGACCTCCATCAACTCTCCTTCACCGTGCAAAGAAGAGAAGACGATTTATTTACCGCACAAGAGTCTTAACTGCCCATCGTCAGTGTGACTGGCATTCCCAACTTGGGGAATGGTGTGTGGCTGAAGTGAATGGGGTGAGAAAGAGGTGGTAAAGCAGATATTTGGGAAATGCCCTGCAATTTAGATCTAGTTACCAAACACGGCGTTTAAGAGTTAAACGTCTCTGGGATATTGACTGATACTGGAAAATATTGGAATTCCTACAGATATCGGGGGATCGTGACAGATTGGGGCCGGGTTACATTAAATGGTTTAGGAGAATATATTTCATATATACTTTTCTGAAGAAATAAGCATTAACGGTCAGCACCTAAAATACACAATTTGCAGGTTGCTAACTCAAGAGATACTATAAATAATTTATCTGTACATTCTATACGGGTAATTTGGAAAATGTATAAGGTTTCAAAAGACAATAATCCTCATACTGTAATCATCTAAATTCCATTTGGAATGCGTGCTGGAATTTTAGGTAAACCGTTGAGGTAAGCGTAATGCGAAGATTGAAAGGGATCCTTAGATGGTTTGGGCATGTAGAGCAAATGAATTATGAAAATAGTGTAAGGAGAATATATAACGCGAATGTGAATGGAAGAAGAAGCCGGGGACGCCCGAGGAAGACGTGGCACAATCAGGTTAATCAAATACTTGTGTCGTGCCATGTCAGATATCGGAATAACGAAAGACAATGTATGACAAGATATATGAATGTGAATGAAGCAAGAAGTGTATATTAAGATCGGGTTGTTTGGCGTTCCGTCGTCTCTACCCAACTCTGCGGGGAATAAGCTTGATGGTTAGCTAGTTTAAGTTAAAAATTGTTTTCAATATTTTAATTTTTTTTTTTTTTTTTTTTATATTTAAAGGAAATTTAATAATGTTATTATTAAGTTCTGCAAGTATTTTACTGTTTTATGATTGTGACAGCTGTTTCGGCGTTTAGGGCCATTTTAGAACCGTGGTTAGGCGACGTTAAGACGACTTATTTATATGCTTCTATTTACCCGATAAAGATAACATTATTCAAATTTATTTACATAAATTTTTTTAAAAATTAAACAGTGTTCTACAAATTAAACACGAAAATAATTAGTAATTGTTTTCACTAGTTTTCAAACCGAACCTATATTGAGATATTTTGAGATGCATTTCATAGAATTAAAACATAACGTTTGAAGATTTTGTCTTTTGAAACCTTACATATTTTCCTCATTACTGTAAAATTTACAGGTAAATCATTTGTGGTGTTGTTTGAGTTAGCAACCCGCAAAAAACATAAATAACATATTAAAAAAACATAAGTGTTTTACATTAATCATAATAAACAATAATATTTGGATGATTTGTACAGCGACGTTTTTGTGAAAAATCACCTCAAGGGCGCTGTTTGGGAGGATCTGCCTAAAGTTACGGCACACTTAAGGCATTCGAATAAACTGGAAAGCTTTCTAAACAAGTTTCCTGTACTGTATCATGTCACCAAGGTTGAAATTACCGTGACGTCAGGCGGATATAACGCGAGGATTATAGAAGTAAAACTACGCGTGGGAGAAGAATGATGGCAGGAAATGAGAAGGGACGTCCAAAGAATTTTTTCATCGTCACTTACACTCAGTCTTCCAAAGTAGCGCTCTCACGCGTACGTCTAAGTATTACACACTTACATAAAAGCGTGGAAATAGGTGCTGTAGCTTAGGTAGATATCCGGTTAGCCTTAAAGTTCTGGAATGTTTTCCACAGAAAGCGCTGGCGGTTCCACAAAACAAAATAAAGTTATTATTTTAATTTAATTCGGCGGTTTTATCATTAAATTTTAGGTAGAATGTAACTTGGCCACATACAGTGGACTTAGTTACATGAGTTTTGTTTTTGTTACGCCCTTGGGTTCTTGTATATTATTCGCCGAGCAGTTAGACAGCTGTCGCAACGTGTCAGAATTTGTCAACATGCAATACAATCTAACAGTCGTCCTAGGTATGTTCTTTATTGTTGTCTTCATGGATTTCAAACATGTGTTTGTCTGATTATTTGCCTCAAACTGAGGGTCCGAAGTTATCTCGGCCATGGAAAGGTTTCTTTTGTAGACCCGTAGTCCCAGTCTACAGACTTCGTCAAGGCTGTTTCACGCCGTTTTTCCACCACACTCGATAAAAAACTTAATTTTATTACATTACATATTATCATCTATTGAATACGCCCCAGCGGTGTCGAATAGAGGGCCTAAAGTGTTGAATTACGCTTATTTTTTGAGAACTTCGAATTTTTCTTTTCTCATGAACACGTTAATTTACACGCAGGTACACATATAGTAATGTACTCGTATACTCACTTTTATGCATGTTCAGCGTAGGTAAATTTAGTTTAATTTTCTAACACTGTATATATTTTGCTTGTGTATTTTACAATACACATCTATCTTAAAATAAAAAAAGCTATCCTAGATGTTGGCATGGGAGAAATAATTCCATTGCCACAGCTCTTCAAAAAGGCCTATATTCTAGACGAATGTTTTCGTGTATTTTTGTCCAATATTATTACCATATTATTATTTCCCTGTTTAGGTACTCGTTATTTAGATCCCATATTAAAATTGCTTGCGCTAAAATTAACTTACATTACGACAACTTCTGCCGCAGAAACGGTAGCTCCTTGGCTTCTGACCAGTGGCGGTTTTTTCTAAAGTGCGTTTATGCAGTGATCTATCACCCGTCCGTATTAATACTGCTTGAGAGCGAGTTCGAAATTAATCCCATACGTGCGTTTTGAATTCACCGTCTATGAAACTTTCTGTTCTAAGAAATAATTCACAAAATCCCATATTCATGGTATTCCAGCGTCAAATCGTGGAAACCTTTTGGAATCTATTTGGACTACCCGAGTGCGCAGCGACTATGGGGTTTGTTAATCACAAATTTTAATCATGTCGTGTTCTAACTTGTTATTAAATAAGTAATTACTGATGATATTACCTTTCCATATTAAAAAAAAAAGTTCAGTAATTCAATCTAGATTGTAATTTTTGTATTTAAAACTATTCTTTTATAACCTTCGAAATAATATTTATTAACTGCAGACGTTTTGATGAATCACCATATTGTATCTTGCTTCTAGGTCACTAATCTCTGGTGCAGTGATGTGATGATATTCCGTAAAATCTAAGAAAAAATATGAATATTTTTGGAGAAGATCAGAGTATGATTTATAGATTAGTGAAATTTTTTCTCCGTTTAAAATTAAAAATTAAAATCTTCAATTGAATTAAGTCACAATGAGATAGGCCACGAACCGCCATAGTTTTTTTATACAAACATATCTGGTTACAAACCCAGAGAACGAAATAAAAACAAAATGCCTTTTGGTTTTTCACAAAAATCAATCCAGGTTGTAAGACAGGTTTTTATATTCAAAGTGAACTTTTAATAAAAGTTTTACAATATGTAAACTGATTGTAATATATAAGTCGATTACAATGACTATTAACAGAAAAATTTTACAGGTTCTAAGGAAACAAGTACATTAACAAAAACAATTTCATGACTCAAAACGGTTTATTAGTTTACTAGTTGAGTTTAAGGGTACAGCTTGCTTTGCAATTAACATAAATACCACGCAACTTAATCCAGGTATTTTCCAAGCTTCGTCTACACCTTCCCCTTGTTCTCTCCCCCCCTCTTCCTTCTTCCTCACAACATTCTCAAAAGGGGATACCGTAGTTATATTTTCTCCGGGTAGTTGGAACTCTCGTGTAGTACAACGTAACATATTTTAATTAAATATTTATCATATAAATTCTAAATCAGCTTAAACAAGAATCTGATACTCAAGAAAGTCATAAACATATGTATTGTCGAACAAGTCGGACAAATCTATATTTTTACATACTCGAATTCACTCGTGGAGAGAGCTAGTTGGCCACTAGCTAAATGCGTTGGAAGGTTATCGCTTTATATTTTTTAACGATACGTATGTAACAGAGGTGAACTTCTAGCGTGAAGGAAAATATACTTTTTTTTGTGAGTACCGCACAAAAGTCCCCACTATTCCCAACGGTCTGAAGCCAGTGAGACTATGACATCGCGAATTGTGGTATGTTATGAGACTGAAGGTAGTGGGGAAGAGTAAGGTGGGGAAGTACTTGGCTATTCAGATCTGATCACCAAACATGACTAAAACCATTTCAAGCAACATTTCAAATTCTCAATGACAATCTTTCATCAGGGCGATACTGAAAGTATTTACCAGTTTGGAACGTGGCGCAAATGTACTATAAATTATTTTTAAATGAATTAATTGTGAAACAGCACAAATTAATGAAATCAAATTTACTTGCTTAATAAATAAGCAAAATTAATCAAATAAAATTCACTTGCGCATGGCGGGATTTGAACACGTCACCTCCAGATTAGTAGCCTAGGATCGTAACCACTCAAGCGCGGAGGCCGTCATTATACATTCCCTTGTAATTTAAAAAAGTTTAGTTAATTAAAAACATGCTTACTTTTTATGTTCTTTGAATGACACATACCCTTCGAAGAAGGTATTTTCATAAAGATTTATATCTTTACATTAATAGTATTTGTATTTCTGATTGATTTTATTATATAGAATATTTACAAAAAAAAACAAAAGAAAGTCTCGATAATGAATATGATATGTAAGACTAAATATCATAAAAACTCCTTTGTTTCGTACTAATAAGAATGAAAATATCATATTACACTCTAAACTTTAACAACACTCTCATTAAAGTATGAAATGGAAGCAGTGATATCGTTTTTCAACCGTGTCTGCAACGGCGTGAGATTTTATGTCAAAATAAATATAGCAAAATGTTCACAGAAGGTTTTCGTATACTACCCCCACCCCCCGGGGGTGGTTCGGGAATAACATGAAGCTCCCCGTAAATCGCATTTGATGTTGTGTATCGAGGAAAACGGAGAAAGCCTTATCTATTTTGTTGCTTCTTCAAACTTGTTAAGTTGCTGAAATATTTTCCATCGAAAATTGAACGAGTCGATGGAAAAGTCAATCATATTGCGGAAATAACGCTTGGAATTCCGAAACCAGAATATAATGCATACATTCGACACTGCAAAGGAAGAAGGGAATAACCCACGTTTACAACATTTTACTGAGATGTAAATATCACTTTGCGCTTTAACCCCAGGTTTTGATTAAATCGTATTCATATTTATTAACACTCTTCCTTGCCGGTGCTGTCAACTGATTTGACATGTCTTTAATTAAATCAATAGCTCTGTAAATATACTAAACACAAAGTTCATATTTTAGGCGTATCTGAACAATACATTTATGTAATGGATAGAATAATCAAAACATAAGTATTTATCGAACGCAACAGAAAATAATGTTGTGTTGAAAAATTGCGAAAAAAATAGTTAATACATGTTTATACGTATATTTGTGTGTATTAATAATTGAAAATGAGTTACAGTGTTTCCTTCACCGTGCCACGATGCTCGATCGTCAGTAGTAGTCGGCGGTCTGCCGGCTGTACTGCAAGTATAATGCGTTTTATGTGTGGCGATATTTTTTCCACGTTTCCAGCACAATTTGTACACACACAATTTTTTTAAACTTGTGCACATGTATATATATATAATATAAATATGTACTAAATAAAATGATTTACATAATAAATTAACTATTCATTTTTATCGAACCTACAAATTGCAAAATTCTATATGTGTATCCTGTACAATGAGTGTACAGCACCGGAGCTTGTGGAATTTTTCGTGCATCGTAAGGGAGGGGTTAAATAAAGGGAGAACATGTTTGACCGCGTTACAGAATTGTATATCCGGAAAGAAAGCAAAGCTGAAGAAAGATTATGATAGTGATGCTTACATGGTTTGAACATGTGGACCGGATAAATGAAGAAATAAGAAATATCGGCGACGTCCGGGGAAGACTTGAGTAGGGTGATGCGTCAAGAGCAAGAATAACAGAAAATAGTGTATGAGATGATGCATGTATGTGAATAAGGCAATGTGCCTTTGCTAAAAATAATTGAAGGGTGGTTTATCCTCCTGACGGTTAGTTCGAAAATTTTATTCGCGTCGATGGCGAACGTCTTATTACCATTTGTTCAGAAATCTAAGAAAAATAATTATATTTCCGAAACGATAAATACGAGAATTGTCTCACGGCTGCTGAATGGATATCCACGTGCAATGGAATGCTGTTTGTTCCATTTTATTCTCGATAAAAAATAAAATGCAAGTGACATGTTTAATGTCCATTGATTTAAACCATAGGTTCCCAAACTTCTTTCTCCGTCAACCCCTTGACGTTATTTTTATTTTCCGTGGACCCTCCTAAGCCTGCCTAATATATACATACGAGTATATATATATTTTTTTTTATATGAATACCGCACAAGAGTCGCAACTGCTCCCAACCGTCTGGAGAGAGTGAGACTATGGGATCCCCAATTGGGGAATTTTTGTGAGGCTGGAGGTATTGGGGAGGGGAAGGAGAAGGGGAAGAGCAAGGTGGGGAAATACCTGGCTATTCAGATCTGGTCATCAAACATGGCTAAAAGCCATTTCAAGCAACGTTTCAATTCTGAATGGTGGGTTTCACCAGGGCGATATTTCTACTACGAGTATCTTCCACTCTGGAACTGCATATAATTTTTTAAAACGAATTAATTGTGAAACAACACAAATTAATTAAATAAAATTAACTTGCGCACGCCGGGATTTGAACCCGTGACCTTCGGATTCGTAGTCGAGAGCCTTACCCTTCGACCATGGAGGCCGTCAATATATATTTTAAACTAAACTTATTAATTGTTAAGCATTGAAGATAATATTAACAACTACCAAATCGAAACATGAAACCGAAAAGGCACAGAAAAAAAAGATAACGGTAGCAGTTGGCATAGAGCGCAGGTCCCAGATAGACCATGAGGTCCTGGGTTTGAATCCTAGGTGCTATGTAATCCCAGCTACGCTTGTAATCAAATATCATAGACGTCAATACTGGCAACATGTTACACTAGCGCCTGTGGCGGCCCGGGCTATAGGCCAGATTATTGCTATTATAATAAATATTTTATTCTCTTTATAAAATAAAATTGACAGTGCGCGAGTAGCGAGGTTTTAAATTTGTTGTTTTAGAACAATACTAATAGCCTCTATTAAAAAAAGTACAAAACATATATGTATATACACATGAACAAAAAAGGAGTAAAATCATATTTTGTAGGTAACCTAATAATTATTTTTTTAAATTAGATTTACATAGTTAATAGATTTATATAGTTATAGATTTATATAATTAATTAAAAACATATTTTACAGAGAATCTATTAAAATGTACGAAAAAAACTAATTCGTACAACTCGGGCCGATAGAGGGCGCCGTGTAATTCAGCCATCTCAATGAATGGTAAATATCAGGAGTTGCGCGTATTATTATATTTTTACGGTATTTACTAAAAGTTTTTAAATTTTTTGGCAAGACGGTATAATTTACAAAATACCGTTTTCAAAATTGTCGGCACATTAAGGAAGTATTAGATCGCAGGGCTCGGGGTTCAAAAGGTTAATATCGACTATATTACCGAGATCGAAACTTAACTTCATAACCTTTTTTTTTAATCCATGAAAGCTATATGAAAAAACACGGCATTTTTAATATTTAGGGATAAACTGCGTAACTAAACTACAACTTAGATGACTTTAAAACATAATATATATTGTAAATTAAATATTAACAATAGAAATATCCGAGAGCAGAGAGCACTCGATGAACACACTCTTCGTTGAATTAAATCCGTTAAAGCAAGTTCGAATGCATTCGAAACCTTTTCCGCTTTTACAAGCTTTACTATAGTGAAATGTGTTCTTTTGAGAAACGAAACTGCATGAGGGATGATCGAAATACCTATTTAAAATGAAAAATTATGTTTAAAATGTTGAAGATTTATAGTCAATGAATAATTTCTCGGGTCAAGTAGTGCCGTATTCGTTACAAAACATCAATAGCCATTATGTCATATTGTGCTATATCTGCCACCAAATTAATCGTCCTCATAAAGATTTTTTATTATGGTCAGATATACGATTTAAACAATATTAGAAAGAGAGAACGCCAAGTCATCTCTTTGAAACATAAGAAAGTGAAAATCAAGTGCCAGATCTGAATAGTCAGGTACTTCCCTTCCTTACTTTTACCCATCTCCTTCCCTTCTCCGTACTCTTCAACCTTACAACATACTCCAATTATTCGGGACGCCATAGTCTCACTGGCTCCCGTTAGCATGGAGCAGGTGTTGTGCGGCATTCACACAAAATAAAACAAAAGCATTTAAATCGGTGTTATCCAAATAATTGATCGTTTGAACGTTTGATCGTTGTTCCGCTTGTGACGATTTTGTCTAGTAAATTGTAAAACTGTCTCACAATATAAATTGTATTAAATGTTTTTGTATTTACTTCGTTGATTTTAATAATGCCATTATTAAGTTCTGCAAGTATTTTTACTTTTTATTATTGTGACTGCTGTTTCGGCGTTTAAAGCCATTTTCAAACTAGTCAATCCAGTTGAAAATAGCCTTATACGCCGAAACAGCTGTCACAATAATAAAAACTAAAAATACTTGCCAAACTTAATAATAACATTATTAAATTTGATTTACATTAAATTATTATAAATGTGTTAAAAATATTTGTAATAACCACGTAAGTAAGATATTTTGAGGTTTTCCAAAAAAAAAGTATTTATCTTGTTAAATCTGAAAAAGATTTGACTATAACGAAAACACGTACGATTGTATTTGACAGTTTTAGAATTATGTTCGAATTGAATTACAAATTAGAGGTGTTGCCATTCTGAATGTTCTGACATGGATTGTAAAGTTTGATGAATTTGACATACAGAAATACGATCAATTAATTTCCAAAGAAACATTAATTCATTGCACGATGGCGATTTCTTTCAAACAATCTAGTTTAACAGATGATGTATGGATGAAATGACAAATGACGTATGGTGATAATAATTTCTTTACGTGGAGAAGGGCTGGGGTGGGGAAAGAAAAGAAGAATTTAAGTTGGAGTAATCAAAAATATGAAATTACTCAAAGCTTTTTAAACAAAAGTTTCTATAATTCTTATGAATTCCACCCTCAATTAAAAATCATAAGCATGCTTGTGAATACAAAGAAAATGGAGATATCTGGGAGGTAGGGGGTTTCCTGTTGTGCAGTGACTTGCCTCAAGCTAGACTCATTCAATAATTGAGTGGCTTCATACTAAGTGTTACGTAAGTCATATTTTCATAGTTTTGAGAAAAACATAATTTAATAAAAAAAATGTGTTTTAGGATGACAAAGCTCTTTAATGCTTGCTTCCATCAATTTAAAAATAAATTAAACGTCAATTTTCTTCATACACAACTTTTTAAAAAACATCACGATAAGTCTCTGAAAAAAATTATTTTCTTTATATTTCAAAATTGTATTTTAATTTAGTCCCGTTTATAGGGTACTAGGCATCAGGTGAATAATACACTGCAGCAGGAAGCAATACAATTGATTGCTTCTTCTTGGACCACCTGGAAGGTATGTTCCCCCTTAGTTAGAGTACCCACATGTGACTTTTGTATATTGTATCTATTAATACGTACTCCATAAAGTATATAGATCTAAGAGCGTAGGTACCTATTTTACCTTTTCCATCCAGGCGTTTTCCCACTTTATCGTTCTATATACAAACTTTAAAAAACCTGCAAAAAAACAAAAAATAAATAAATCTAGTTATTTGTCATATTCACTTCCTCTACAGGTATAATCAACCGGCTAATGCAGACCCATTGTAAACTTATAATTTACACCGTAATATTATAAATTGCAAATCTCTACCAATTACGTATGGTGTCACTTTTCCCTGTAATCTTGCTCATAATGACAATAAAACCTTATACGAGTGAATTTTTTTTTTAATAAATTAGTAAGAATAACTTTGTTTAAACCACTGTTTTCAATACATAAATATCTCCATTTTCAGAAGCAAAGCTCCCCTCATCAGGATTAACAATATACTAAAAATAATAATAAATAGGTGAAGACAAATTCTAAGAAAATATACAAAGTTACAAATATAAACTAAAATTTACAATAAGTGATGAAAATAGGTCAGGAATTTTTTTTCTTTATTTTATTTATATTCTTAAAATTTTCTAATATATTTTTTTATTTTACGTTGTACATTTTTTTAAACTTTTTTAAATTATTATTTACCTACTTATCATTTACTCTTAATTTTTGATAATACTTGTAATTTGTTCTATTATTTTATTATTTGTCTATACTTGTCATTATTTTGAGAACATTGTTTATCCTGATGAGGGAGCTTTACTTCTGAAACACGTAAATATTTATATAACGAAAACGGTGGTTTAAACAAAGTAATTCTTATTAATGTATTAATTATGACGCCACAAAGTGATCACGCATCTTTTGATAAATTAAAAAAAAATGTTTTGTCCCCCTTGTAATGCATAACAAATAAACGAGTTAATACATTAATACATGCATGACGATTTTTTAGCTATATGTTCCACCTATCTCATGACCATGAGAAAATGGTCACCCTCTTCACTTTTTTAACTTAGATGTTTTTTTTTCTGATTTTTTACATCGTTACTATTAGCTTAAAAATCTTATTTTAGAAAATACGTAAATTTGTCAAGATAAAGTTTAAACCTATTTAAAGGTGACTTGGACAGGTATTTACAGAGAAAAAAAAATCTAACCATTTAAATGCTCTACGATTCCCCAAACGTTGCATGACTGTGTAATATAACGAGAACAAGAGAACCGGTCATTAAAAAAAACTGCATACTCGGTTAAATTGCACCTCTCGACGAACTTAAGTATCTTTTAACATGGAGCCATTCAATTGTTGTGCTGATTCCAGCAAACAGAACCTGTGTTAATTCAATAAGACGACGTGCTAGACATCATGGAACTCCGTACTTACTGCTCGTACCACCCTACTACCTGCTACACTGCTTTCCTACACTCAACCACCCCTTTGTTTGGTGCCAGTAATATAGGGGAAGTTGGGAGAGGCGACAAATGTAATGGAACCTATGAATGGAAGAACTTTCAGCAAATTTCTTAACTGACTTAAATTATTTCAATGGAACATCTTTCCTTTGTGCCGTTACAGTAAACGTAAACACTGTGCAGTTTTATAGGTCAGTATTATCACAATGGACATTTATATTTTAACTAGAAGATTGTTTGAATGGTACTACTACTAGTACTGGTTGTTACTACTTATGGTTATGGAAATGAGTAAGACAAAATGTAATGGTTATACGTAGATATAAAGACAAGTGAACAGGGCTTGGTCAGAGGAAAAACATGTTTTTTTGTTCAAATCGATTACCGTGCAACAGCTGACCGGAGTTTCGATGAAAAAGACGACGGAAGCTAACACGACTTTTTTTTATATTATTTTTTTTAAATAACTCATTGAAGCTTATAAACCTAATTGAAATTTATTTAAGATAACATTAAAAACCCTCAAAGTGAAACATGAAACTGAAAAGAAAAAGATAAAGGTAGAAGTTGGTTTTTTTAGAAAAGAAAAAGATAACGGCAGTAGCTGGGTTCGAATCCTAGCTGTTGCCCTGTCTTTTCGGTTTCATGTTTAATTTTGAAAGTTGTTAATATTATCGTCAATGTTTAAAAATACTGTTATAATCTATGTCTAAATACTATTAATCGTTTTCGTGTGTAATTCGTAGAACTCCATTTAATTAAAAAAAAAATTTAATGTAATATTATTAAGTTCGGCAAGTATTTTTAGTTCCTATTATTGTGACAGCTGTTTCGGCATTTAAGGCCATTTTAAAAATGCCGTTATTGAATTTGATTTACATAAAATTAAAAATAAAATAAAATTACTATCCTAACCTCACAAATTTGTCATAATGCCATGTTCTGAAATTAGAATGTTTTTTTCCAATTAATAGTTGTAGACATGAAGATTATTAAACCCAAATAAATTTTCTGCCGGAGATTAGTACTACATTGCAACGAATCGGTGATCACTATTATTTACATTATTTAACTCACTGGACAAGGTCATCGGGCTGAAAGGGTTAGTTTAGTAATAACACGCTATTATTTGAACGAAACTGGGCCATTTTCAACCCCTAGAATATATTTGCATAAATGATACACGTTTTGATCGAGTGTAATATAAACCATCTTCCCCGAGGATTTCACAAAGAATTCCTCATTCTGCTATAAATAATTTTCCACGAATTCGTATAAACCATTGGTTGTTTACAGGTGAAATATAATAAAAACAGTAATTATTGAATGAAACACTAGTATATATTGATTAACTTGGCGGGTTTGCGATAAGCCGACGTAGCTCAACGGTAGAGCATCTGACCGGCAATCAGAAGGGTGCAGGTTCGAGTCCTGTCGGCGACATTTATCTTTTCTCGGAAGGTTTTTTCAATTTGGATGAGTGTTTCAGGCTAATAATTATTGTTTATAAAAATAATTGTTACTATATATTTACATTAAATATGCACAATTCCTTATTGATTGCATTAAATTCACCGTACGAAAGCCAAAAGCGGTAATTTAATAAGGTTTTCGAATGCGCTCTTCTCAATGGATTACAGCGGGAACCCTTTGACGTTTCACCACCATGCCACCCCCAAATGTTGCATATAACGTAAGAAATCCTAATTACGAATTTCCTGGTATGAAGTGCTCAGCAAGTCTCAGGCCATAGCAGGAGACTGACGATGGGAAACAATTGTACACGAGGAATTATAATTAACGAGGGTTGGTTGTTGGGTCTCATTATATATTTATTTTGAATTCGAGACACATATTATGAATAACTAATGAATAGCATAGTTGATTCTGACAATTTATTACTCTAGTTTAGTCCTGAAACTGTATGTTAAATAAAAACGCAGTCTCCAGAAATTTAAGGTTTGGTGGTGACAGCTACAATATTTGGCCAGTTATTTTTAAAAAAAAATGGATAAAATTTAAAAAAAATTGCTCTATAATAAAAAATAACAAAAACGATGTGTTGACCAGACCTTTTCAATTTTTTATATAAGAATTATTTTTTGTTTATTTAGTTCAAGATATACGAATAAAATATTTTATAGAATGCTTTGAATGTCCAACTAGGACGATTTCCCGTTTTAACGATGACGAAAATGCCATTTTTTTTTATTAGTTACAAATAAATGGAGACGAGTTATTCAGATTTGATTCGCTTGTACCTTGATCGTACTACAGATAATATATTTGCAAAACTGACAAGTATTGTGTGTGCACTACAACACTTATTATAGATATTACTATTTTAACATTACTTACCGATCATTGTTTTGTAATTTAATTTATTTATATGTTTTGGTAATACTATTTAGTTTCATTAATTTAATAAAAAATGCTTAAAAAATAATGTCACTTAAAATATAATGTTACCTGCAAAATAACGAAATTTTTATTTATTTACATTGTTATGAAGGTAAGTATGACGAAAAATAATAGATATTTTCCTTTTCATTAAACGTACTGAGATTAATGCTGTCAGTTCTTGAGATATGAACGCAATTATAAATTAAATTGAAAACATATGATATCACCGCATTTCAAGAATTCAGACTTGAAATCTGATATAGCAATTAAAATACTTATATAAAACCTCCAAAGCGATTTTGCCTTTTTCCGGCACCGGAATTAAAAACACACCCACGTAAAATAACGTTGTTGGCAGAACAAAATGTACACTGTTAAAATAGCTCATATGAGCTAAAATTATTTTTTAAAGATTAGAATAATTAAGGAAGAGCTGTAAGATTTAGTGAGATTCCACGAAACCAAAAATATTTCCCAAATTTAAATTAAGACCTGGAAAAGATTTGAGATGCTGTAATAATATTTATTCCCTTTTTTAAATATGAAGGATTTTGGCGCCAGCTTTAAATACTTGTAAAATTAAACCTTACGGGAATAAAATATCTCAGAGGATGTGGGGTTGTTACGTCCCGGGCTCGGGAAGAAGTGAGGTTAACGTAACAGTGAGGGATGTTTTTGGAGCATGAATTTTGCAGGGGCTCAGATGGAAGGATATATACCAACTTCTTTTATCGCCACCTTCCACGAGATAAAAAAAGCGGGCCGAATGAAGTATTGAAATAAAAAGCAATGTGTTTTTTACACATTTTAAAATCGCTCGAAGGGTTCGAAATACACTTTTCTTCATTGATTTGTGATTTTAAAGTATGCTGCGCTGATCGTGTTTTATAACAGATAAGGACGTTTTTCTATTTTGTGATTATTTTTACTTTCTAAATTTGAGATTAGTTTAGTTATTAAATACATTCCACTCATTCTTTTGTTAATATAGTATTTGTGAGAATTGATAGAAGCAGGTAAGACAGGATGCGGTTACATGATTTGTTGTCAAAGTTTTCGTTTGGACCTTGTGTAATATTATTAGAATTAAATTTGACTGGCTAATACAAAACCAAGTTGAATAAGTAGAAGTTTTGCCTAAGTAGTGTAATGATTGAATTAAGAATCGGTTCGATTTATGCTTCAGCGCAAAAATGTAATGACAAGATTTTTTTTATTTAAAATGTATGGATGCTACCATTCTGAGTGTTGTGATTTTTTATATTATTTTTTAATTTAATGTAAATCAAATTTAATAATGTTGTTATGAAGTTCTGCAAGTATTTTTAGTTTTTTATTTTTGTGACCGCTGTTTCGGCGTTTAAGGCCATTTTCAAACAGTTTTCAAAAATTTTCAGACAGTTTGAAAATGGCCTTAATCGAAACAGCTGTCACAATAATAAAAACTAAAAATACTTGCAGAACTTAATAATAACATTATTAAATTTGATTTACATTAAATTTAAAAAAAAATTAAATGGAGTTCTACGAATTAAACACAAAAACAAATAATAGTTGTGATTTTAGTTGTTAACTTTGTGGGATATCAACTATGATAATTTAATTAAATAGAAAATCGAATTCAACTTGGATCGAAATATTTGGTGAAAAATATAAAAGTGGCGGTTACCAAACAATAAGGTGTGCAGATAGATACCGGAGTATTAAACATGGATGTAAGCAGACGAAGTAGAATGGGAACCAGAAGAGAGAGAAATAAAGAAATTACCCACTTTTCAAAAAATGCGGTTCTTTTTTCTATTCCTAAAAAAATATTATGAAGTGCCCTTACAAAACACTCCAGTAAATTGTAAAACTCGGGTGAAACTGTCGAAGAATAGGCCTTACCATAAGAAGATACTGTATCTCGAGGAACGCGCTTACTTAAGCGTTTTAAAAGTAATATAGCGGGAGCTTTGCTCTCGAAAATTTCTACCGCGTGAGGAAAAAATAGATGTTTTTCCATGCGCGCTCAAAGATAAATAAAAAAAATGAAATTTATGCCAAGCTGTTAAACGGAAAGAAAGCTCTGTGAATTTTCAGGAAATTTGGATTTTAAAGCGACTCGAACCTATTTGTGACGTTGCATTCAAAGTTGGGAAGTATGTTTAAGAGAGATGGAAAGACTGATAGGGATATTGAAAGAAGGGTGAATGCAGGAAACTCCATTAACGGAGGAATGAACGCGGTGCTGCAAACAAAACGTTGTCCAAGGAAGCGAAGCTAGCAGTCTACAATGGAGTGCTGATACCAACCTTGATGTATGGCAGTGAGGCATGGAACTGGCAGAGGAAGGATGAAAGTAGACTGAATGCTGTAGAAATGAGATCTCTGAGACGAATGTGTGGTAAAACCATGTATGATCGAGTGAAAAATGTTGAGATTCGTAAAGAATGCAAGCGTAGTGAGCAAGATTAAGAAAGGGACGCTTAGATGGTTTGGGCATGTAGAGCGAATGAACGAAGAGAGCAGTGTAAGGAATATATCACGCGAATATGAATGGAAGTAGAAGCCGGGGACGCCCGAGGAAGACATGGCACGATCGAGTGAATCAAATACTCGAGTCGGGCCCTGTCAGAAGTCGGAAGAACAGAAAATAATGTATGAGGCGTTGTATGAATGTGAACGAAGCAAGAAATGTATGCCAAGATGGAGTTGTTTAGCGGTCCTTCCTCTCTGCCTACACCTGCGAGGAAACGGCGTGATGGTTAGTTATGGTTAGTTAGTTAGCAATCAAAGCGGCGTGATGGTTAGTTAGTTAGCAATCAAAGTATTACTATTTCTAAAAGAGTAACATTTTTAAATCTGATCTGCAGAGTAAGACATCTGTGTGTATGATGCAGCAACAGCTCTTGAACGCTGAGCTCTTTTGACCTAGTGAGTGACATTTGTGCAACTTTTTCTGTATAAAAACCTTGGTCAGGATATTTTAGACCTCAACATCACTTACTCGAATTTATATTTTACTCCCAAATAATAAGAAAATACACCATACCTTCCGTTTGTTCAGTATTTTTCCAATAAAAAAAGTGTTAAGCTGAACCATTTGGAACTGATTTCTTAAAATTTAATTTACAAGTTGCTTTTTTGTTCAACATAGTCGTGCTACTCTGATGAATGTACAGTTGTATAATTGTTATTACTTTACTTCAAACACGTATCTATAGCTTAGAGTTAAAATGTTGTAACTACAAAACAATCTTTGTAGTTATGATATAATAAAAAAAACTGGTTTCTTTCTAAATGGCAACATGATATTATTTAATAAAAATATTCCCCAAAGCATCATGAATAATTCGTTAGACTTTACATTTGAATTTTATTGTATTGACAAATTTTTAACTGGTCTCTTTCGCTAAGTTGGTTAAGCGGTTGCCCCGGATAAGCAGAGGTCCTGGATTCGAGTCCCAGATACGACTGAAATCTTTTTAATTTCTGTCGTTTTTTTCCGCTTTTATGTTTCATTTAGGTTATGTTTATATTATAATTCTACAATAATTATTTATATTCCGGTTTGTTATAAAAATTAGTTTTATTTCTGTTTTGGTATTAATCATATATTTTCTGCTTTCAGGTACGCTATCCAGTTTCAAGATGTTTTTTGCAGCTATCTTTTGAAATAAGACTGACATTATCAGGTATTTGCATTTTTAATATTGAGCTACGTAACTAAATCATCAAACACTCACGTAATGGTGTTACTTTTTATCTTTCTATGCAATTTGAAAACATTGCCGGCTGGGCGTAACCTTAATTTAAGGTTCAATTAACAACGTTAACAATATTGAATGTACTTGGTAAATACACATATGTATAGGACTAGTATCTGTGTACCTACGCTTTTCGACTATATTATTTCGGTTTGTTACGAGGCAAGCAAAAATAGGTTGGCGCGCAAGATATAATTTCCCCTGTATCCATTATTAAATAACATTTCTGCATGAAGGATCCCGAAGGGGAGTGACACACGTGTCTTGGATTTATTATATTAATAAAATAGGAGTAAATATATTTCTCGTACTATAAATTCTTCGCAGAAATCCAACTTCTCCCACAAGTTCAAGTCAAATGACGGTCATATTAAAAGCAATGAAGTTAAATAATTGTAAAAATAAAAATGTGCAAAAATATTTTTTATTTTTTATATTCGAATGTGTGTTGTTATTTATGGTGTTTTATTTATATTTTTGTTGATTCTATTAAAGGCCTAATTAAAGCTGGCCGTATTTAAAATTGCTGTGTAAAACTATGCAATGTAGAAAAATACTAGAAGGATACAAAACCAGATACGTTTTAAAAATATGAAACAGGAAGGGCTGGGGCTATCTCCGTCCGTTCCATCTACAATTCAACTCTTGGTCCGATTAGGAACTACACCATATAGATTTGTAGGCCTAAAAAATATTGAAATTATTAAAATTATTTGTAGTTCGATTATAAAGTATTGTTTTTTTTTACTCTTACCTTATTCTGATTCTTCACATGACCTGACTCAAGTATTTGATTCAATAGGTTCATCTTTATTCTTCTCCTGTTAATTTCCGCATGATGTATTCTCTGTAACGGTTTTATTCGTTCATCCGCTCTGCATCCCCAAAACATCTAAGCATCCCCTTCTTAATCTCCACCAATACGCTTACATCAGCCTTGCATTCTTTCCGGATCTTCAGATTTTTAACAAGTTCATACAAAGTTTTCAAAGGCATGCAAATAAGTTATATATTATTTTAATAACGTTTTTAGAAAAAAATTTATTCTAACTTCTCCAAATTTTTCTTGTTGGTGTTCCCTATTCTCTATATAAATTATTTTTCCTAAAAAAGAATATATCAGAGCTAGCCCATAGTGGGTGAGTAGATAAAAATAAATTGATTTTCTTTATATATTTTTGGGTTTACTCTTGAAATTTTATCCTAGAAATTTGTTCAAAATATTTACCTATTCCATAGCTATGTTTCTTTAAGGTATTTTAACAAGAGTATTAAGTTATTTCTAGTTTTTATACAAAACCCTTGAGGTAAAAATTACATTTAAAAATTACCAAGTGTTCTTATTACAATCAAAGGAAAATGCAGTGAGTTTATCAAAAGTAAATCTCTCTTATTTCAGATGAAGCTATGTGTTATTCTTGCTCGCTTCCAAGAACTAAATATTTATTTGAATAATTTGTATATTTGCACTAACAAGCAACAATTAGAGGAAATACATCCGAGTAGAGTTTTACGTTATCACGGAAATTGTAAACAACACAGATAGGTCTGTTATTGTAACAATCCCGCAAAACTTGCACCTCCCTTGGCTTATTTCTCCTTTCAGCAACAGCAAATCTTCTAGTAAGAATTTCATGAATACGGATAGATTTTATTGTTAAAATAATAATAAACATTAACTTAAAGTCACGGTGTAAGTATTACGCGACGCGTAGGGTCGGAATAGTGAAAAACTTGACTTATGACCATGGCGTAGGCATAGTGAAAACGGCCTTAAACAGGCTTAATGCCGGCTTCACTATAACAACACTAAACTGGCGTATAGGAATCTAATACGTAAGATGGTAAATCTTCGGTGTGATTTCAACAGAGTTCAGTAAAGAGTTATCTATTTTTGACAGAGATCACAATTAAAGTGGCTTATGGTAGCTAATATGTAACTCCGACGGGGATTTTTTTTTTTATCAAAAGCAACGTTTAGAATTATTCACGAATTTTTTAAATCTGTTTTTAAGTAGATTTCGTCAAATGGTGCACTGTTTTTAAAATTAATTTGTGATTTTTTTATTGATACTAAATTTGCAATAATCATGTGAATACGATTTATCGCATTTTTTCCCAAATAAACAAACAAAAATCATTTCCTGCGATTTTATCAATAGTTGAAATAATTTAATAAATGAATTAAAAATTTCTTTGTATTCACCACTTTATATTAATATATACATATCTAAATGTTTAGAAATCGATGCTTTCTTCATCAGGAATATATAGAATACTTATCATTATATGTAGATATGTGTACATTAATAACGTGGTGATTACAAAGTAATTTTTAATTCTTTTATTAATAATGACGCCACAAAGTGAATTCCAATCTTTGGAAGAAATTATGAAATAATTTAAATTAAGAAAAAATTAAAATGTAGACATTTAACAAAAGTACATTTTTTGGTGTTTTTTTAAAATAGTGGTAGTATTGTGTTTACTAGACATCTTTGTAATTTTAGAATACTTATTTGAAGTTAACGCAAGCCACCCATGTCAAGTTAGTGAAAATACACTAAACAAGTCTAGTCGACATTAAAGAAATACCTGCGGCTTGGGTTTCGTGACTTTTTTTACAGATTTTCGCAGTTTCTCGTAACAAAGACGAGGTCGGCATTTTTTACGACGAAAAATTCTTTTTTTCATACATTTTTCTTGAAAAGAAGATTATTTCTTTAGTCGCAGATTAGCCTTTTGATCTCAGACTAGTTTTATACTACAATTTAATCCTGATGTAAAAATACGTCGAAAATAAGGAATTCATCAAGACACGCTCCAGGTAACTACCTGAGTAAGATAGGCCGAATAAAAATCAATTTGTAGAACGAAACTATACGTGTAACAGATACAGGATGATGTACGTACGTACATACATCATCAGTTATCAGCCTATACAATTCAACGTTACATACACAATTCAACAATAACACCATGCGTACACATTAAAAAAAATAGAATTCTTGGGCTCCAACTATTAAAAAGTCAATCAACCCTCAGAAATGTGGCTCATGATTTCCAGAACTTTCCACTTGGCGGATTAGAGCCTTATGTATTTATCTGTGTTCAGCTAAGTGCATGGCCTCATGCGAGTAATTCTGGTAATTTCCATCACCTGGATCGCCCACGTAGTCTTCGCCCGGGAACACTTACTGTTGCGATGAGCTTTCTCAGATTCTCTTGTTCTCGTCTTATGGCGGGAACAAATACTTGAAGGATTCTTTGAAGAAAAAGCGCTAAGCGTTTGAATGAGTATGCTATGTTTATACTGTGAAAGGATTTTGCGGCGTTGGCTTTGCAGCAAAACATTTCAAATGCCTCGTTTGTTTTCCTCTTCCCGCACAGAAATCTTTTAACAACAAGTACCATTCCCACAGGTAGACATAGAGGTTATGTGATGAATTTCAAAGATATTACACTGGTTTCATATGTGAATCATTCAAATAAGTAACTGCGAGAAAGTATTTCTGGCTCCACGGTGATTATTCTGATGAGAATTTGTGTAAGATAAGATCACTATTGGCGTTAAAGTACGCGTAGTCGTATTCATTGGACTAGTCATTTAGGCTCGAAAACTCTCTGTCATACAGAAATAGGCAAAAGCATAGAACAAAACCAATCAATAGAAAGTTTGTTGACATTTACGTAGGTACCTGAAAGTTAGTATGTTATTAGTTGTATGGTTTGTTAGCTATCCACAACACAATCTGACACGAGAAAGACGCGTAGGAGAAGCGAGTGATACCAGCAGTGCGATGTTTAGTTTGATAATGTCTTGAATACTTGCCAACTGAAGACTAAGAACAAAACATATATTATATGACGGAGTAGTATCCAAGTTTGACGGGAGATAAGATATTAGGAAGGGAGCTTTCCACACAACAAACTTACTACTGTACACCAAATGAAAGACGGTGTCTATTAAGAGATTTTCGAAGGTGTGGCAGCTGTCTAAAATGCTAAATCTGGTACAACAGAAACATTCAAGATAAGGTTCATAAATGAGCCTTAAGAATAATAAAAAAAACCGAAGTTCGTAATGAATGAAAAGTTCAATTTTTTCTTTTTAATATCTCTTCTTGACCATCATCATCTCACCCTTAAAGCGTTAAGTAGTTATTTTAATGAATTACGAAAGAAGTACGGATTCGGAAAAACGCTTTTACTTTGTTGCTTGCCATAATTATATAGGAATTTACAAATTATGTTCCAATGTCTGTCCTGTTCTACATATGAAAGACATCCTGTAATTTAAATATCAGAATCACTAAAATAACAATAATTTTTCAGAGTTCGCCAATCATGTCATTTTTACCGATAATCTGTATATATAAAAATCAATATAAGTTTGTTTGTCTTCGATGTTCTCAAAAATCGCTGAAAATAGCACAGTTTGTTTTTATTAGTGCCGGGAAGGTTTAGAAAGTAGTTTGAATGAAATCCAATATGGAAAACTGTTGCTATAACATTTTAAAATTAGTATGAAAAACATTGAACCCGCTATGTTTTATTTAAGTTAGCCCATAGATATAACACTATGGTTAGCTATAGATTGCATATTCAAAAGAAGAAGGTGTTTTTTGGGTAGAATATTTTCGAAATGGAAAACACGAGTAGGTACCTACTTAAGATGTAGATATATTTTGAAAAAATAAACGATTGAAATGAAATAAAATATTCATATGAATGTTTATTTATTATGAGATAGTTACTTTCGCTGTCAAATAAATTATGGCACTCTAATACAAGCAAGAATTCACAACTTCATAACTTTATTCCATATTGCGAGCAAGGCCGGGTACACATCAACTACTGTTTTTAATAAAGATAAACCAATACAAATTCTTCACCGGAATAATAAAAGCAAGAAATTAGATAATTTAGAAACACTGAAAATTAGAAAATCCCGAAATATATTGAATAACCTAGTAAATTTTTCGTGTAGTCGTCTTATAGATATTTTCCCATTGAATCGTTTTGTTCTTCCGAAAAACACCCTAATTACCCCTTCCCTTTTGGTAGGCACCCACTCCAATACCTAAATATTAATGTATGTCTATCGTTGTTTTACATCATATTTTAGTTTTAATATATTTTGACGTGGGAAGGGTACTTGCAAAACCGGTCGAGATTATTATTTTAAATTTATTATTTTTATTGTTTCAAAACAAAATGATGCGTTTATAACATGAAAAGTATACTGCCACCCTGGTTTAAATCTTTCCAACGACATCTACTGTTTTTTTTAATCGACCCTGGTACCGAAGGACATAGAAGCTAAATAATCCATCTACCAATCACCCGCTTATGAAAAATCATTGCTTTATTCGCCATAGCTTTTTGTGCATTAACCAGGTCTAGATAATATAGTATAATGTCGGTTACAAACATCGGTTAGATTAATGCAAACACGGATAAAGTTTTTGATTTCGCTAACTGATGTTTTTTTCTTGTTAACTATAAAACCATTTTATACCAAAAAAAAAAAAACAAAAAACTGGGCAAACGCATTATGAAGGTTTTGCCACTTTTTTGTTTCGTATAAAATTATAAAAAAAAAATGGCTAACCTTGATCAATATTTTTCAAAGGCTAAATAAATGTTGTTTCAAAGTATTATTTCCAATTATTCGGGAGCATCTTAAGGAGCAATTTTAAGTGCAAAGATAATTATTTATATGTTCTCTTTCTCGAACTGAATATATCATATGTTTGATCATAAAAGAAAAGAAAATATAACGAGTTTTATGAGGACGTGTCATTTGGTTAATAATGTAGAACAACGTCACTCAACAGCTTTTGATATTTCGTGACAAACACGACACCTCGTGAGGCGAGTGGGAGGTAAATGTCGTTCATGTTTTTTTCAAAGAGAATCCATATCTGATTTTCTGGCCAATACCCACAGAGGGGAATTAATGATTATTATAAAATATTTACCTAAGTATACAACAAGCATTATCACCGTTCTTTGCTCACAACCGATTGTTCTTAAATAGCTATTGTCATTCTTATTCATATCTGAGGCGCGGCAGGATCAAATAATGAACCATTGTGAAAATATTGAGCTTCACATGAAATATATACTCTTTGGTTAGCATCACGTGAAAACCTTTGTCATTTGATTTAAATAAAGGAATTAACCACTCAAATACCAATTCGAATAAAAAGTATCAACGACGCACAGCTGGGATACACGCCCAACATTTGTACGGGAATAATAATTTATTTTATTGAAAGTGTTGTTTTTATGACTTGTTCTAGTGTTTATTCGAATAATATGTTTTCTCAACCTTACCAAGACGTTATATTTCAATACACAGGAGTACAACTTTCTTCCCTTAAATGTATTTACCCTTTGTATGCAATCCCCAAATATGACCCCAGATGAGGTTTACCTCAGGACCTTTAATGCATTGTAATAGTATTGTTATATAATAATATGTATAATCGTATGTTATGGGGTTAAAACAGTTGTAAAAAGGATATGTTGTCTGTCCCATTGTATTGGCAGGTCAATTATTGTCATATCATCCAGAGGTAGGCATTTTATAATCACTACCTCGAGTTTTCGAACGTTTCATTTCGAGAGCTTTAAAATATTTTTTTCTTTACAATGAATTGGAATCGACCATTTCGAAATGATATCCAACACTAGTAGGTGCAAACCTGTATTATAGTACAACAAGGAAATACTAACAGGAAGGTAATAAATCCGTATTCATCATTTTGGATTGAAGGCTTTCATGTGACGTGAATGCGAAAAGCTTTTTCGAATATATCAATCACTCGTGTGTTGATTTAAAAAAATACTTAAAACAGTCTCGCTTCATGCTGCAAAAAAAAGGATACGGAATGAACTCTGTTATTGAGATGTTGTCCCAAGATATAACTAGTATTGTTTTTTTCTGAAAACACACAAATTTTTAATCATTGAAGTCAATATTAACAACTCTCAAAATTAAACATGAAACCGAATAGACACAGAAAATAAAAAAAAGTTAGCCGCTGGGACTCGAACCCAGGACATTATGGTCTCTCCGGGACTTGGCACTCTAAACCACTGTGCAATGTGTCACGTAATTTTTATCGGTATCATACTTCAATTTCATCTTTAATTAAATTCCCACATATTTTTTACTACTATATCTTTGTCATGACTACAAGATTCTAACCCGAATTTATTTGTAATCTTTAGATAGTGTCTCGGACACACCTATCCGATTTTTATTTATGTGGGACATCTGTTGACCATTTCTACAAGTCTAGGATTAATTTTTAATTTTGGAATAACTTATTGAAGCGTGTAAACCTCATTGATGTATACATTTTTAAACATTAAAGATAATATTAACAACTCTCAAAATGAAACATGAAACCAAAAAGACCCAGAAAAAAAGTAACGGTAGCAGCTGGGACACGAACAAGAGTCAGTTTTATTTTGCGTTCACAGTTGCTATTATACAAAATAATGACTTTTCAGCATGGTGAAATCGAGTACTAAGTTCCTCTACTTACAAATCCAATACATCCATTATTCATAAGGTTTCAAGTCACCGAGATTGCCCGGAGCATCTTGAGTATTCTTGGTGTATTGTGGATTGCGTCAAACAATCCGAACCAAGTCGTAGTGGAGAATTGACTAGCAAAGTGCTAAATTTAATATATACACACAGTGATGGAGTAGAGGTTGCAACTTTAATCAGGGATTCCGCCCCCAGCCACTGACGCTAACCCCTTTGGAAACCCACCCTTATCCCCTATCCGGGTCCGAATGTTATAAATAATTTAGATACTAAACTTGGCCAATTTATTTAGCATTAACGCAAGCGGATATAAAAGATAAAGTTCGTTTACCATTTTGATTAGTCTGAAATAGTGGGAGATGGTTAGTAATGCTAAACAAGAAAAGTTTCAGAATAATGGCATACCTTATTATTCAATGAAATATGGCGTAGAGGTTACAGGAATTTGTCTTGCTCTCGAGATAGAGATAAAGAAAAATGAACTTTGAAAATTTATATGTAGGTTCTTAATCATTCTGTGTCATTCAGGAGAAAGAATATCGTTTGAAAAGTGAATTTGTACGATTTAGAGTAGGGAAATAAAACAAGAGGATAGGATCCTAGCGATTATTGGTAAAAATTAGAAAAAGCAAAGTCTCGAAATATTATTACAGTTACAGTTGATGTCGTTTGCTTTTCTGACTGCTAAAAATATATTTGTTTGTTCTGAAGGGCGGTGTGTGGAGATGGCTGTTTGAATGTTCGTTAACGTCCACATATTAATCGAATTCGTTAAGATTTCATCTATATTGTATTATTTTCGGGTTTACTTATTCGTATTACACTCACACGTGTACGGGAAGATCTCATTTCTTTTGCAGTGTATTTTGAAAACTTTGCTGAACTTGAGTTAGCATAATTTGATTCAGTTTAATCAGACGACTAAGTTAAGTGAAGTTAAAATACATACGTTTACATAGCACACGTTGATCTTCTATGTATCTCATGTTTAACTGCTCAGGGTTTACCTACACATAAATGTGTACATTAAATATATGTAGATATACCTTTACGCGCATATGTTACTTCAATTTCGATTGTGTCATTATTTGTTGTGGGAGTTAATGTAAATGATTGTGTATTTAACGTAAGATGTGATCTTGTAAATACAACTCGAGGCATGGTGATAATACGTGTTTCGGAATGCGGCATATGTATGGAATATATTAATACCTTGAGGGATTAATTAACTACATTTAGTTGCACGATTTATTGCCTCAAGAGGTATAGCTAGTTGGTTGAGCTTAGTGCGTATAAAAATAATACTATAGCGAAGGATAAAGAACAAGGGGAGTTGGTTCAACCTAAATAATTCAGTTGGTATTTACCAAGGGTGTCACGTATAAAAAAAATCTCTTTGGATAAAAGGAATGTTAAAAAAAAAAATTTGCATACAAAAGGCCAGAAATGAGGTCGTTCTTGGAAAACCTAAGGGCGGTTTTTGTGTTCATCCAGACTATTCGAATAAGTACTCAATTTTAGTTACTCAATAAACCAAATATTGGTGAAATCGCTTGCAATAAACATTAAAAAAATACGTTATTATAGTTTTTACATTTTTTTTACATGGATCGAAAAACTGTCTTTGAATGATTGATTTATCTGATAATATCTAAGGTTCCAACGTAAGGTGATGAATCTGCATTTTAAGAGGTTTACAGGAGAGTCACATAATAGATGGAAAACAGAGTTAGATTCTACTTTAGTAATAGAAATAGATAATTAGAAAGTTTAGGACAAAAAAAGAAATTTTGCATATTCATCGGTTTATGTTTTAGGACTATCGATATGTCTATTTTTTAATTGAATGCGATAAATGATCGCAACGAAATTGCAGAAAAATTTTCCAAGAAATAAGAATAACCTAAAAATAACAACACATTTAAGAAACATCGGTTTTCAAAAAAAAAATAGCCAAAGACCAAATCTGACTATATTGTTTTGTACAATACAATAGGTACTTACTCCATTTTTAAGAAAAGACGAAATGTTTTTGCTTTAACAAAAGTAAGGAATACCAAACAAAACATACGTATGTACATATAAATATCAAATTTTACCGTAATATAATTACAACACGCAAAGCTTAACGTTGCTCATGTAAAAAATTACGAGTACAACCGTCTTAATAAATACAGGAAAAGCACGAGTTGTTGAAATTTCGTGAAGATATTTAAAACGTGAAGAATTATAGAGAGAAATAAATTTTCTGCTAAGTAGATTAACTTTGCGGTAGGTACAAGTACTTTCTTATTACGTATAATAGAATTAGGAACAATAATATTTAGGTTCGAAAAGTACAAATTGTAGGTATCACAGAATCAACTTTATATCACAAAGTCTCTAGGTATTGATAAGAAGCCACGTTAAGTGTCCAATGGTATCACCGAAAAAAATATTCCTAGAAGTGTGAGCTATACCGAATTAAAAGAAAACTTATGTCCCTAATTTACACCAGACCTTTCAACTCCCAGGCCCCAGGCAGGCCAAACCAATCGAATATCCAGAAAGAATATGGATGTTTCAAATATTTGAACAATTTCACAAGATGTAAAAATTAAGTCAGTGAACAGTATAGATACGGGAGGTTGTTTGAAATTCAGATCATCTTCTCGATGGACTGTTAATTCTATGAGAGATTCGCCCGAGGCGGCCAATATGGGAGTCGTGACGATTAGAGCCTGGAACACAACTTGTCTCAAAACTCTGCAATAAACTTTGCTCATGAATCCACTAAACTCAATTTGCTGCCTCCCAGAGATGCGTAAGTCCACGGCTATTCGATCCGGTATATCCAACATACAGAATAAGTTCTTTAACCTTTTGAGTGCCTTTTTTCATTTTGTTTAAATCCCAACCGCTCGGATCCACCTGACGAACGAAGGGTGCTTCCGAAAACGGTAGTGTTAATAAAATAAAAGTAGTCTACAACAAATTTATGTGTTTTTTTATTGTAAAATAATTTTAGTTTAGTTCCAAGGTAGACGTTTTCAAAATTGAACAAAATACGGCATTCGGGAAAGCTGTTTTTGAATAATTTGTGTCGTTGACACATAGAAAAATGATAAGTCTTTTCTAATGTAGAAATGGCTGACGTTTTTTAATAAAAATCCGTTAAAATTGATCCAATAATTTGTCTTAGAGTACCATATTAGATATATTTCCTGTTAATTCAAAATTGTCTACTTCTACTTAATTCCTCCCTCGTTTGGCGTTCTGTCTCTTTCTTTTTTATGTGTTATCCCATTCTGTTACATGTAAGCTCATCTCCGTCTCACTGTTCCATTGTTTTGTTTTAAATTTTGTCTCCCTCTTTTTGTATATCTTAATATGTGTACACACGCTTACTCTATGTATTTTTGTTTAATTTTTAATTGATCGGTTGGTGATGATTTCAAAATAAATTATTGGTTCAAAACAAAATGTTCGTTTTATTTAATAATAAATAACCACTTAAAAAAATAAAACTCTTGTTTTTTCCTTTAATACGATAATTTATTTGAGTTAACGCAACATTCAAAGTAGAAGTTTTCGATATTTTTTCAAATTTTATTTTCTTTATGGTGTAATTTTTTATCATATCTCTAAATTTTATACAAATTTGACGACATGAACTAGCAGCGGCGAAATATGGAAAGCAATGCATCTTTCCGATTCTGAATGATGAATTTATTTAATGTGGAATATGTTAATATTATTGAAACGAGCATACTATAGTATGCTCGTTTCGTGTGCAAACTCTTTGCAGATATTTAATAGCATACGTAGCCCCCTCAACGACAGTATCATCTAAACCATGTCATCTTCGTATCTCACAGTATTAGCACTCTCCTCCGATAGATCAGCCTACTCAAGTGCTTAACCAGTAGGCAAGTTTATCCATGTGTATGTTAAATAATATGCACCCTCCCTGTCTAATTACACGTTTTAAGTAAAATGGTTCATTACAAGTACGAGCTTGCTGCTCATGCAAAGTGTTGAGAATCTGTACGAACTTCGACGGAATCCCTCTTTTCTTAAGTTCAGCCCGTAATAAAGAGTAAGAAACTCTATCGAAGGCCTTATTGAGGTCCAAGAAACAGGTCTACGTTGTGGTTATTTTCTTTTTGCAGTATTCCAACTAATAAAGCCTTTATGGGAGATGGATAAAGTATGCAAAGAGAGCGGTCTACTTCACAAGACTTAGTAGGTTTAATTCTAGTTCTTAAAAAAAATATGGACAACCAGACTAGTAAAAGGTTCTGGATACCTGTTAGAACATTACTGTTCATACTGTTTTCAACTATGTCAAAAAGTTTTCTAGGACAATGTTGTAAGCTTTTCTAGCCAGTATCACAAATGACAATTAATCGGTTCATGGAATTTTTACGGAATGATTTTCTTGTGAGCAATATTAGAAAACTATGATATGATCTTTCCGTATAACACGTTCGTGTTTCTACCCCTGTTTGTTTCTGAATATTACCTCAGAACTTGTTAATTATATTCTCCAACTGATAACATGTAAAAGTTAGTGACAAATTAATATTACTAGTTTTTAGCCTGAAACACTCATCCAAATTGAAGAAAACCTTCCGAGAAAAGATAAATGTCGCCGACAGGACTCGAACCTGCACCCTTCTGATTGCCGGTCAGATGCTCTACCGTTGAGCTACGTCGGCTTATCGCAAACCCGCCAAGTTACGGTGAGAGCACCTGACCGGCAATCAGAAGGGTGCAGGTTCGAGTCCTGTCGGCGACATTTATCTTTTCACGGAAGGTTTTTTTTCAATTTGGATGAGTGTTTCAGGCTAATAATTATTGTTTTTAAAAATAATTGTTTCCCTTTGCGCTATGCACAAAAATCTTGTCTTAAAAACTTTAGTTCATCAATTAATTAATACTACTAGTTTTAAAAATTATTTTGCGTTAATTTTGTTTCGATTTCATGCTACGATATATTATGAAGTCAATCTTAGTAAACTGAATTTGTGAATTTTTTTTTAAATTTTTCAGTTTTTTTTATACTACATTGTTAGTACGCATGAGTGGTACCCAGGAACAATATCAATATTGTGAATTGTGTGAGAATTTAAGCAATTAAACTTTATGTTACCTATGAATTATTTTATTTCCGACATTTCGGTAGGAATAACCTACCCGAATTTTGTTATCAAATGAACAAAGTGATATTTCACGGATTTCCAAGCCAGAAATAATTATTTTCAGTGTATCTGTATTACTCATAAACAAATCGACTCTAACAATTACGAAGTGAAAACTTTACCTTTCCGCCCATTCTCTATTGTATTTTGTAAATACGGAGTGAATAATGTATCGAAAAATATATTGTGTATGTAAAAAAGTTTTTTTTAAATTTTTCTTAAGAATGTATTCTTACACGTGAGATTATGAAAATTACCGGAATTTCCCCGGTAAATAAAAACAGGCCCATAAAGCATAAAAGACTCGGCAAAAGATTGGAATCGTAAATAATTTTAGAAGATAGCCCAGGCTATTTCCTTTTTGAAATTTATGTTAATAAGCCGCTATAAATTAGCACTTGTACAGATAAAACCCGACGTTTTTCATTGTGAATTACGCCATTACACTTTCGGACAAATAAGAACTTTTTTTATTTCATTTATTTACGGCCGTCGTAATATTTCGTTTTCATCTATTGTAGTGGGTAAATATGGATTTTTATTGAAGTCGTAAAATATCGGTTCACTGCCTTGAACCCTCGGTCTGAGCACTCAATACGGGTCTAGAACCACCTACATATCCTACATCATAGCCTACATACTGGTACAGGCTAGAGGCTACACGCTCCAACCTCCCTCTCGCAGATAGACTAATAAAAACATGGGTGTAAACATGCTACACGGTGACAGGTCCGGAGATTATGAACATCTTTGGAGATTCTATGGAACCGAACAAAAAGATTCTGCGCTCGAGATAGTACTTTCCAAAAATAACGGCGGTCTTCGTTCGTATTTTTTTTCGCGGCGCATTAATAATATTTATTTTTTTTGTCCCCGAGAGATGTACTCGTATTCAGAAGGCTTCTTTGTATTACTAGAAATAATTCATGGAAATTGTGAACTGGCCAGATATTCGAGATTTTAATTTGACATCAATCTGAAGTTTTGAGGGTCTTTCAAGGGTGCTATGATATTACGATTATTTACGAGAATTTTGATTTGATTTTATATCCCACATTTTTTAACCAAATCCCATTTGTTTTTACATCAACTCCACAATAGAGTGTAGTATGTCACATTTGAGGATACTGTGTGGCGGATCTTTTGGGGAGGGGAAGGAGTGAACATGGGTCTAAGGAAGAGGCGGGTAAATCGTTCCACAGCTTAGAAAGATTGTTGAACTCAAGAACGAGTAGAAGAAACGACCCATTTTCAAGTGACAAATGTCAAACGTGGCCAAATGGGAGCGCGTTTGGCGTGTTTCCCGCATATGCACCGGTGCCGAAGGGAACAATTACGCTAGTTCCTCAGAGAATCTTCGCGAACTTATATTGAGTATTTTATGTTTTATATACTATATTATGTATTATGCAATTTCATACATTCTTACATCAACCGAAATATAAAAACAAGTTGATTTTTTTTTCACAATATCATGCACTCTTATTATATTATATTATACACTTGTGTATTGTGTATCATGTATACTCGTATACGCTATTACTATTTTTATTTAAAAAAATAAAAATAAACTACAAATTAAAAATCTTTCCTGTTATAACTTCTTCGTGTAACGCACTTATACATTATTATAATTTTTTTTAATATGAATACCGCACAAGAGTCCCGACTGCTCCCAACCGTCTGGAGCCAGTGAGACTATGGCATTCCCAATTGGGGAATGTTGTGAGGCTGAAGGTATTGGAGAGAGAAAGGAGAAAGGGAAGAGGGAGGTGGGGAAATGCCTGGCTATTCAGATCTGGTCACCAATCACGGTTAAAAGCCATTTAAAGCAACGTTTCAATTCTGAATGGTGGTATTTCACCAGGGCGATAATGACAGTATCTTCCACTCTGGAACGTGCGCAAATATACTATATATTATTTTAAAATTAATTAATTGTGAAACAACACAAATTAATTAAATAAAATTTACTTGTGCGCGCCGGGATTTGAACCCGCGACCTTCGGATTCGTAGTCGAGAGCCTTACCCTTCGACCATGGAGGCCGTCAAATACATACATATATATCGTAAATATGCTACACTTATATACCTACTATGATCTTTTTCTGTTAACTTAAAACCTTATTTTTTTTCATTCTGTACACAA
This sequence comes from Halesus radiatus, assembly GCA_022606495.2. Lineage (NCBI taxonomy): Eukaryota > Metazoa > Arthropoda > Insecta > Trichoptera > Limnephilidae > Halesus > Halesus radiatus. Next base: position 63,210 of record JAHDVE020001346.1, read on the forward strand.
AATCATTTAAATGTTAAAATATGCAAACGCCCATCGAGGGGTTAAAAATTAATAAATATATAAATAATATAAATATTTATTTCTTTCATCGATTCAATGTGGTCTTCGTTTCTCTTGAATGCCGCTGGCTTTATATTTGTACTCTACAATTATTATTTTTTTTTATATTTTAATTTTATTTTAAATTAAATTTAATAAAATCTAACTAAATCGATTTTACCGATAAAAAATCATTTTAAACACCGGCTGGGAGTAATTAAAATTATATAAGTAAGTCGTCACAATGTGACCTAACCGCAATTTGAAAATGCCCCTCGACGCCGAAATAGCTGTCACAATAATAAAAACTTAATATATTTCGGGTAAGATAATCAAAATTTGGGACTCATATTTTTTTTCGTATTTATATGATAAGGAAAATTTTTGGAACACGTGCCATATAATTTTTTTCCAAAAATGTATACATTTAATTAATTAATTTTTTTGTCTTTAATTCGAAGAACTTCATTGTATTTTATTTTTTATTTTTAAATAATAAAAAAAAATTAAAAATACTTGCAGAACTTAATAACATTATTAAATTTGATTTACATTAAATATAAAAAAGTATACATTTTAGTTTTAAGCTCCTAGCCCATTCAGAGTATCAGGTTATATCCCATAGGTAAAAAAGGATATTCAAGATATGTTCTCGCAACGCTCAATTCACCAAAGGGTAGTTAAGTTGTTTTCCTATAAATCGTATGCAACATTATCATTCCGGTTCGCCTGGGACCGAGGGGGTTACTTACAGCACTCTTTGTACAACTTACTAGCACGAACTAAAACCAATTTGGTAGTTCCGAGAAATACTCTCCGTACTAAACTTCCATTCTGAGGATTTCAACACGACCGCGGTTCCCCTGAAGGAAGTAATGATGTTTCGGATTCTTGGTGAAATAAAGAAGGGAGAATGGCTGAAATATGTGCCTTGCGGTACACCAGTTTAACAAAATTATGTAGTTTGTTGTTTGAATTAATGAAAAGATATAATAATAACAGTTTTTCCTGTTACACATATTAGTTTTACCACATAAATTAGTTTTCCTTCTCGAAATGGCGTTAGGCGCTATGAAAATTGAAATGATTTATGACTGTAATGGCGTAGCGTAGACTAAGATAATGGACGTGAAGGAAAAGGGGATAGGATAGACTAGGAACGATATAGGTGGTACCCAGGTGACCCGTGTTATTTATGTTATTCGGTTCTCAGAAAAACTTCGTATGATGTTTTAAGCAAAAAATTGGTTTACGAATTACTATGGTCCATTACAGAATTCATTTTTAGTGGTCGTTCTAAAAGTACTTAAGCACTCTATAATGTAAGTACGCCATTTCTCAGTAGAGGTATGCAGAAATGATGGATATAACACTCTCTGGCACGCAATTCTTGCTTTAATCACATTCATAGATTCTCACATAAGTGCTGTCCTGACGTTCTGACAAAATCCGATTTATGCGTGTATTTGATACTTGGTATAATCACATATGCCGTCGCCACACTACTAAAACTGAATAACAGAAAAGTTTTTTTTTTGTATAATTGAGTATAAGTGATGTTCAGCGTGTCTGCTAAAAATGTTGTTCCAGATTAATCTTGAAATTGTGATTTATGAATACAAAAACTCGCGTATTATTTTATATTGATGTCAAATACACTGTTTTATATTGAAAATAACACGTTAAAAACTTCACGAAGCAAATAGACAATCAACCTTTCTACGGCGGTAACCACGATCAACTGTCAGATTTTTTTTTTTTTTTTTATATGAATACCTTACAAGAGTCCCAACTGCTCCCAACCGTCTGGAGCCAGTGAGACTATGGCATTCCCAATTGGGGAATGTTGTGAGGCTGAAGGTATTGGGGAGGGGAAGGAGAAGGGGAAGAGGAAGGTTGGGAATACCTGGCTATTCAGATCTGGTCACCAAACACAGCTAAAAGCCATTTCCAGCAACGTTTCAATTCTGAATGGTGGTCTTTCACCAGGGCGATACTGAGAGTATCTTCCACTCTGGAACGTGCGCAAATATATTCTATATTATTTTTAAATGAATTAATTGTGAAACAACACAAATTAATTAAATAAAAATTACTTGCGCACGCCGGGATTTGAACCCGCGACCTTCGGATTCGTAGTCGAGAGCCTTACCCCTCGACCATGGAGGCCGTCGAGGCCATGGAGCCATGCGAACAAAATGGCGATTAATAAATCATTACCCATACATCCAAATTTTTAGAGTGGGGGTAAATTAAATCATATAAATAAGTCGTCGCAATGTGGATTGACCACAGTTTGAAAATAGCCTTAAACGCCGAAACAGCTGTCACAATAATAACAAGTAAAAATACTTGCAGAACTTAATAATAACATTATTAAATTTGATTTACATTAAATAAAAAAAAAAATAAAAAAATGGCGATTGATTAAGGTTCAAAGTGATGATAGAACCGTGCTAAAGTGTTTAAATATTCTAAGAAACTATTGAACCATTTAAAATAAATGGCGATTTAAAGTGCATGATGTTAGAACATCGTCATACATATATCTTCGAAAATACAATAAAGATATTTATTGTTTTTGTGTTTAATTTGTAGAACTTCATTTTATTTTTTAAAAATTTAATGTAAATCAAATTTAATAATGTTATTATTAAATTCTGCAAGTATATTATTAAATTTGATTTATATTTAAAAAAAAAATACAATACAGATGGCTCTGAAAATTATTTTATTGATAGATATGAATTGGTTTGGCATTCAGAGGTCATTTTTGCAAAAAAATGTCAGTTAGTACGTAATATCAAATATGAATATATTAAAATATAATATAAATATATCAATATATATATTCAACATATATTCCCTATCCAATCAAAGTAACGTAATGTAGAGTATTTTGTTATTTACGTTTGCTACCGTTTTTTTCTTATTCAAAATAACATAAAACTAATGTTGTTTTTAAAAGACCAAATTCATTTTTATTACCTACGCCAATTTTATGACAACATTTTTCTTTCTATAGGTAATACTTACGATGGTGGTGTTTAAGAAAAGCAAAATCTTTAAGTCGCTCTCCTCTATAATTTGTTATTTGTCAGATTTTATTATACGCTTAAGCGAACTTATTTCTGCTGCGTTTGGTCTACTTTCGCCTTTCTTTTGTCAGTTTTGCGACTCACTGCCATACACCAGGAGGTGATTGGATAATTCAGCATACGTATGAATCGGCACACTTTTAAAAAGTAATATAAAATCATCACGAACAAAAACCTAATCTGATCAAAAAATAATAATTAAAATAAACATTAGTTTAGGTCAGATTAGAGTTTCAGGCTAGATTTTTTGTACTTTAAATTACTTTATATCACTTTTAAAAAGTATGCCAATTAACACCAGGTTAAGTATCAGTACTTTTTTGTTGACTGCTAGCCTTGCTTCAGTTTTAAAACTTTTCACTGGCGACTATAGCGCTCCTGGGGTGATTTATCAACAAAAAAAAGGCGGTAAACAATTTTTCTAATTATTATTATTACTACATTATTTACTTCATTAATTGAATTTCCATCAATTACCCCCCCCCCCGTCAAGGTTCTCAAGTGTAATAAACCTATAACACACGATTTCGTAAACTTAAATTATACTGAGGTTGAAATAAGTGTTGAACAATTTTTTCTGTAACTTTTGGCCAAACTCGATTATACTTCACATGGCGAATAACTGTAAATATAACACTTGTAATTAGAGTACAATTACCAAAACAGTTGTAACTCGTATAATATTGGCTGGAAACGTTTTATTTCTTCGTCTATGGGTAATTCCACTACAGAAGGATCTCATGCGAAAATAATTGTTTTAGAATCCTTTAATCCGGCCTCTTCAAGACCTGGATTAACTCGATCCCCGTGAGGGCCCTTCAATCTTCCGTTCTTCAAATCCTTCACTGCGGAATTTCTTAGATTTCTGATTTCACCAGGACCTTTTTTCTGGATGTTATCAAACAGAATAATAAAAAAGTCCTAATTTTATTAGGGTTGTCATAATAAAATTAGCCGAAATTAAAACTTATCAACTCGAAATATATCAAATGGTACTTCTGGCTTTTGAAATTGCGAATGTTAATTTTCTGAAAGGCGAAACACGTAATATGAATACAATGTTCTTTTTAAGTTTAAATGGGTTTGTGCTTTCATTCCGTATTTGTATTTTCGGAGCGCAGTTAAAATATTTTTATTTCTTGAAGATTTTTGCACTTCGAAAGCAGCGTATATTTGAGAGCGTTTGTTAAAAATTCTCTAATTATTTTGACTATAATTAGTACAAATATATAAAATAAAATTTATTACAAACTAAAACGGTTACGACTATGTCCGGAAGAAGTTAAGGTAAGTAACCGAGTATTATTATTGTAATTAGAATTCATATTTTTGAAAACATGGTTTTATTAGAAAAACAACATTTTATGATAGCTGAAACTATCCTAACCTAACCTTGTTATTTTGGAAAGTAGGTAGAAAGGCCCCCCGTTGGGAACCAGTATAAACTAACCGGTAAAGCACGTTGGAGCGCCAATGTAAGAGAAACAGGTTAGGTTAAACTCACCTGGAGGCCAGGCGAAGGGCGCCTGACTCCGGCCTACCTGGATAGCTCAGTGATAGAACAGGTAATCTTTCTTCTGCAGTCGTGAGTCGGCGACAGCCTCATGCCAGCATCAGTGGAAAAAGGTACTCAACTACCAAATGAAAAGATGTGCATCTTCTAGCCAAGGTTTATTTACGGGAGAGCAATCACAGTTTGTACATATGGGAAATCATATACTAAACATTAAACAATACACGCCCTATCTATTAATCTAAAAAAATTTCTCTCTAGTACTATTAAAATCGGGCAAGTTACTTTAAAACATAGTTATTCACAGCACAGCAAAAGGAGGAAATTAGTAAAGCTTACATTGGGGCATCGGTCGGGGACGAGACAGCTGTATACCGGAAAGGTGTCTTCATATTAGTGCACAAGCCCGGTCCACTATTTAGGAACCTCACAAATAAACGGTTAACAGTAGTTAGGCCTTTAAAATTACGGTAACAAGACGCCATTGTAAACGGCGTATTCACCCAGGAGCGCCTGAGGATGACACCACCACTCTGTACTGACGCCAGTATCTATCTGTGGTCAAAATGGCCGTCGCTCCGTGCGGCAAGCCCGCGTCGGAGGACAATTCGCGGAACTTTTACAAGGAGCTAGGTGCCTTTTAACAAGCGGCTAGAAGTTATTAGTAATTCCGTTACGTAACATTTTGTACTGTAAAACTTTCTCAGATATCCATTCGGTTAGGTGTATATACCGACTGTAAATATGTAAAACCCTTCAAGCCATAATTTTTGGGAATGTCACTTTTGATTGACTTGATAGTGTCATGCCTTCAATTGATAATATGCTAAAAGAGCTTTACTTGAAATAAGGTATTTTTCATTCTAAAAATCATGTAAAAAATATTCAGTCTCATAAGAAAAAACAAGACTAAACATTAGTTTTACGAATAGAAAAAAATGTTGTTTTTTATTGTCTCCCGCAAAATTATGATTTTGTGGCTTAAAAGGTTTTAACTATTTACAGTCGACGCATTTTGCGAGTACTATCGAATTAATATTATTTAGTTGTCATCCGGTTAGTCGGATATCCATCGAAAGTTTTGGCGTCATGAAATTACCACACCTCTTTTGTTCACAAATTCTAAGTCAACGCAACTTTAAAATATTTCAGACTCTCCACTGAAATTACATTTGAGCTATTGAGCTTCGACATATTCTATTTATGTTTCTTAATGTTTAAGTTTGTGGAAACTCTGGCGACGCCGAGATATACGGAAATGATGACTGAAATCTCAAATCGGAAATCGACATAATTTGAAGGAATAAATATTTATGTTAATATTTTACTGTTGTTTTACTGTAAATAAAAAAACATATTCAAAGTGTATGTTGTTTGGGATTGGTGTAACCAGCTTTTACAATAATATTATTGGAAACACAATTTATTAAAAGGTGTAATATTATACTTACGGGCAGAAAATTTATTAAAATTACGCAATAAAATTAATAAGTTTTACTATGTTATTACCCTATCGGATACATCAATATTGATAAATTGAATTAAAAAATTCACAATTTGCCAGCGACACCAATTCATCCAATATTAACCTTAATTTCCTTATCGTGTTGATTCGCAATGCTCAATTTGTGGGCATTTCCCTATTTGCTACCCTCTTAAATATTCCGCGGTAAAAGGGTAAAGGTGCCGGTGGCTGGTAATAAATTAACCCTCTGTATTTAAACTCGCTGCTCGATAAAGAGGAATGCGGACTTCGCGTGCAATAACGACTTAAATAGTTTCATTACGGTTTTCCGTGATAATTGCGTACGTGAAACATTGCTCCTAATGGCTATGTGTACCCGCTAATTAAATGATAAATTGTACTTTTTTATTTATTTATGGTTATGGGGCAAATTTATGGACCACCGTATTTTTATATTTTATAGTGAGCTTACATTGATTTTTTGGTGTTATTTTATTTTTACATTTCTTCCACACAGGAGAGAATAATTCCCCTCGAGGTCTATATCAACTATGGGGATACTGTGTGGAGGGTCTTTTGTTGAAAAGGAAGGAGAGTGTCCAGGAGTAACGGACGTATTAATCCATCTCTCCCACTGTGGCGCAAGGCGATGTGTCCTAAGCTATTTCGCCCTTCAAGATGTCAAACAAACACCTGTACAAATTGGTAAATATAACTTTTAATAAACCGACTACCTACTCAGTTTTCTAGGACATTTCTTCACGAGGAAATGCCATGTGCGGATTGAAGAAAACAAACTAAAATAGACTTGGCAGAAGTTTTTGAAAGCACAAAACTGGTTTTTCTGAATAGTACCAGGCTAGACTAATTACATAGAAGAATACTTATGTAGGCATTTGGTAGGTGTCTGGTTTATTTTAATGTATTTTATTTAGTCATTGGTTTTAAATAAATTACCAATAAAGTGTTTCTCGTTATCAGAATTAGTGAGACTATCAAATTATGTAATTTCACTATTTGGGGATTGAAATATACTAGGTATCTACAGAGCAGAGTTAGGAAGATCCGGCTTTTCAAATTTGGTCCCTATACATATAGGGTTTATTTTTTTGAAGTTTCCTTTTTAAACACCCTTTTACACACCTGTGAACTGGTCTTCATGATTGTGTGATATCACACCATTAGATTACATTCTTTGGGGGTATGTGAAATCACTAGTCTATGCTGGTAAATCAGAGACGTTGGACCATTCGGAAATCAACATTCGCCGTGTTATTGCCGATATACGCCCCCAGTTGTCCGATAAAGTTGTCGAAAATTGGACTTGACGATTGCTCTTCATTCGAGCTAGTCGTGGCACTAATATGCCCGAAATCATATTTCAACAATAATGGCATAAAATTATCACTTAAATAAATAAATATCATAGACATTAACATTATTTAATTTAATTTTTTTTTCATTTTGAATTTGTGTACCTCTTATAAAACACCCTGTACTTACCAGTGGCTTGCGTTGCCCTACGATCGATGGTTAGCTTGGTGTAGTTTTTCAAGTTCGGGTATGAATTGTACATTGAATATTTGAAAATGGCTATTTTGCTATCATTTTGGACTGATTGGTGTGGCCAACTGAATAAATGAGGGTACAAGTTCTTTACTAAATGAATGAAAATAAATTTAAAATCAGAATTTTTTCGTATTTTTTACTACTTTTTAATTTCTTCAATGATTTTTCCTATGGTAGGGACAGCTTTTTAGCCTTTGTGGACTGCAAGCCACTGCGAAATTGATATGTTGTAGTTTAAACAGATAATATTAAGGTATATATACATCTCTAATCTCTATATGTACCTAGTATTACTGTATGAGGTATAATGTTCAACTATCTGAAAATGGACCTTTGGGTTATTATTAATATATCAAGATGTACATATATTTGTTAATTTTCGCCAATTTTAATGCAGCAAATATTCAAATAAATAACAAAGGTTCCAGTTTTGAAATAAAATATCTCATGATCCGTCAAATTCCATACAAATAATGAGAAATATGTTTGATAACTCAAATTTCTTAAAATATTTAAATTTTTTTGTTGGGTTCTACCGTGATTTTGTGTATTCGTACGTAAAATTTCAATTGTCTGTCAATTCAAAATGTTTTCTTTCGATTAATCAGCCAAAATGTTATATAGAAGGTCAGGATATAATCCACCTGTCAAAAAAAAAATCAGGTCAAACCCCTCTGATATCACGTTCGTACTTCATGGCGTTGTTTTCAATGAATATAACTTGAAGTTGCGAGATTGAGCATCCAATTTCCATGCCGCATAACAAGGTATATTATTATGACACAACCATTATTTTTTCATGTTATATCAAAATACATATAGGCGTTGTTACCAGAGGTCGTTGGGTTATGATCAGTGGCGGTTTTGTCTAAAGAGCGATTGTGTTGGGAACTCTAAGTAAAATATGAGACAATAAGACTAGCTTACATTATAATATTAGCACACTATAAACAGCAAATTCTGCCTTTAAAACCCACGCGATCGAATGCTACGATCGAAGAGCGACGCGATATTCCCATAGGTGCTGTGGTGAATGGATTTTGCACATATGGACTCCTGATTCCAAGCAAATACTTACATACAAAAACAAACAAAAAAACAACACTACCCCCTGATGGTGAAATTAAATAACCTAGGCCAAACAATGTTTGTGCTCAGCGCTAAGAAGGAATGTTTGAAGACACGTGACCCCGGAAGTTTGATGAGTGTCACCGAGTTGGCCTTAACGTCACTTTGCCGGCCGGCTGAACTTGCATAATAAGGATTCAAGTTAAATGTTATAATCTACTTTTTATTGTTAAGATCTAACCGTTTGCTTTTAATAGCATTTGCAAATCTACTAGTAAAATGAACAGATTATAATGCATACGTTTGTTTTCGTATTAAAAATTCAATCCTTTTTTAGGTAAGATGTAACCTTCATAACTTAAGAAAGTTTCGACAAACGCCGTATTTTCTCAAGTCGTCAGTTATTAGAGCTCCCCTCCCACCAACTTTATTTAAATTATATGACTACCGCTGTATTGGATTATTAGCCGAAGTAAAACGAGTACATTTTGATGAAATAATATCTTCTCCTGAATTTCTGATTAAACCCACAGTTAAAAAGACCACGAACCGCAACTGGTTATGCTTGTTGTTCATTACCTAAACGGATACGTATACTATTTTCGAACTCGATGAAAAATTGGAAAAGAGTAAATGAATAGCATATATTTTGAGGATGGGTTTAAGATAAAGGGGAACAAACTTACTGTTTTTTGGTATGGATATAATTTACGCATTTCGGAAAACGAATTTTAATTTTTTTTAATACAATTTGTTAATAAAAAATTTTCGAATTACCCAGATGCCCAGATTTGGAATAATACATATTTCGTTATAAATTTTGTTTATTAATAAGGTTTTAAAGATTTTTTTTTTCATTATGATAACCAAACTAGAATGTTATTTCAAAGAAATTAGGAATCCAGCAGTTTTTTTAAAATTTATCTTCACAAAGGTGCTGCGATTTTGCGAAGAGCTTATGAGTTAATGAGCTTTTAAAAAATTGAGAATTTCGAAAATGCCGTAGTACTTCGCAAAACCCAAACCGAAAAGTCTATTATTCATTAACATTTAAAGTATGAAAGTATGAAAACAGTGTGCAATATGATACAGTGTGCAGTGTGAATGATGAATACTTGGAGCAAGTCAATGAGTTTGTGTATTTGAGAAGTATGTTAACGAGAGGTGGAACGACTGATAGGGATATTGAAAGAAGAGTGAATGCAGGAAACTCCGTTAATAGAGGACTGAACGCGGTTGGCGCTAAAAAAAAGGTGTCCAAAGAAGCGAAGCTAGCAGTTCACAATGGTATGCTGATACCAACCCTAATGTATAGCAGTGAGGCATGGAACCGGCAAAGGAAGGATGAAAGTAGACTGAATGCTGTAAAAATGAGATTTCTGGCGAATATATTGTAGAATCATGTATGATCATGTAAAAAATATTGATGCTGAAGGATGAAGGATGCAAGGCTTATGTAAGCGTAATGTAAGCGTAATGAGTAATATTAAGATAGGGACGCTTATGTAGATTAGGCATGCAGAGCCAATGAACGAAGAGAGGGGTGTAAGAAGAATATATGAAGCGAATGTGAATGGAAGAAGAAGCCGGGGACGTCCGAGGAAGACATGGCACTGACTCAAATCAACTGAATCAAATACTTGAGTCGGGCCGTGTCAGAAGTGGGAATGACAGAAGAGAATGTATGAAACGTTGTTTGATTGTGAATGAAGAAAGAAGTGTATTCCAAGACCGAGTTGTTTGTGGGTCGGTTCTCTCTGCCTATCCCTCCGGCGAAACGGCGTGATGGTTAGTTAATAAACTTTAATTGGGTAATTGTTTTGCTTGAAATATTAACTGGAAATTGGTAATCTAATTCAGAATGAAACTGAATGAAAGGAAGGTTTTATAAATTCGAGGTAATGCGATGGGCTGGCAAGGTGAGCTTTGGGATAAGACTTACATTTCACAATAAATGCAAAACATCAGGAGTATGGGGATTTGTCAGTGAAAAGTGGATAAAATGATTGAAGTGGGATAAGAAGATCTGAGAACTGGAGATGATGGATTTATGGGTAGGGGCAAATCCTACCATGGGATCAAATTCATGATTATAATAATATAGTGGATTTCCACCGCGAACTAACCATCACGGAGTTACTCAATTCGTGTGCATACATCGACTCATACATAGTTTGAGACAGACCGTAGTATAGTCATTCCGAATCATGAAAAGCTGGCCATAACTTCCTGGGGCGTCCTGGATATCTTCTTCCATTCAGTTGCGCATCATATGTTCTTCTAACTATCCTTCCTCTGTCCATCTCTCCTACATTTCCATACGTCGGGGTCACTAATTTAGGCACGATAAGGATGGGATTGATCGTCAATTTAGGCGTCATTGTAATGCTCCCTTGTAAGATGATTGATTGAGTTTACTAAATCTGATTTTGAAATGCTTAGTAGGATGAAAGTTGTTTATTGTCGGAAACAGGTCATGGGTATTAATAAAAATCCGACATTTCCTTATTATGCAGAATGAGATTTATTATAGAAAACTGATTTAACAATTTTAAAATTAATGTAGATAGGAAATAATACAAGTAATGTTTAATCTAATCGGACACGGAAGCAAAACGAAGAGGGACGATTGGTGATATCGGAGGTTATCTGAAAATTGTAGGTATCTCTAGTCTGCGAGTTAAGTTGATCTGCTAGGCAGTCAAGTGCAGGAATCTGCGGCCAGGAAGATTGGCCACACATTTAAGCATTACTGTTTAATGCTCTGGTGGGCAACGTACTTTTACGAGGTGTGGCCTCTCATAAAGACAGGCTTTTGGCATTGGCTCATTTTACTCCATAAGATATTCTCGTAATGGTCTGCAGACTCGCCAAGCAAAATACGACACACACCACTCTACCACTAGCAACTGGCACATTGGCCTCCCTGATTCAGATTCAGGTAAATTAATATTCTCTTCAGGCAATTCAATATTCTCTTTAACCTTCAATTCAAATTCAATATCAGATGCCTCTTCCTCATCAGGAACATAGTGAGTATCATTTAAATCGTCCTCAGATCCTCTTCCTTAATATTCGGTCATTATTGCCTCATATTCACGAATTTGTACACATATCAGGCGATCACGACGTCTAGGAAACAAAAGAAGCACATTCACTCCGTCTAGTAATGTCATCTCGAAAAAAAAAACAAAATCAAACAAAACACCAACAAAATTACAAGAAAAATATACAAATGTGAAAAAAATATACAACATCTTCTTTACGTCCGTACACAACGAACGACTAACTCGAACTGAGCAGCTGCGTATGTACTCGTATATATCACGCTGTTTAATGCCTACAGAAGTCTAAACAAACATGTTCGAACGTGTTTTGAGTCGAGACAAAGAAAAATGTAAAATGCGATGTGGCCTATATAGCCACGTGTATATATACCATATTTTGTAATAATTTTTTTATTGTCCTACCAACTAAACATAAACTCATAGGCAATAGCATCATTCAACGTAGCTGGCCGAGGTGTATAGCGCATACGAGTATATTGAAACCGTCTGTCGAAAAGTGAATAGAAAACAAAAACATTTCTGTTAATCAAAATGGCCTGGGTAGGCCATTTTGCGCATCGGAGGGTTACACGTGTTTAATAGTTAGTTACCCTTACATCAGCCGAGTATTTTCTTTGGATCTCCACATTATTTATACAGAAAACGTACCATAGAATATGACACTTACGAATATGATTACAACGTAATCAGTACAACTTTTTTTATGTAAAATGTTCCATTATAAATATGAACGTATATCACATTTTTTTAAATAAGCAGGATTATTATGCATTGTTTTGAGTTGTATCACGGGTGGTACCTACCCAGGACGGACGAAATTATAAATCAAGTGACGTAAGTCGAGGAGACTCTCAAGTCACGAAATGGCGAGCAGGGAACAGGGAACGGAATGTATTAGAAGGTTCAGTGGTTTCCCACTCGACGCCGCCGTCGGGACTTGGGACACAGCCTCCACTCGAGGCGACGGGGACCGGGACGCCATTGGTCGGTGGAAATGTCAAGATAAGAAAACTCCCGGGCTCTTTATTCTGGCGTAACGAGACGCTACCTGAAAGTGTCCCCTTTTTTGTTCTCTCGTTAGTCTGAATGCTGTCGTGACTGCTCCCGCTACTACCCGCTTGAGGGCGAGGGCGAGAGAGGCACTGAAGGATTTCACAACTAAATTATAAAGTTGGGTGCCTTCCGATTTTTTGTGAACCGGCACTTAAGTGGCAATGCTTATTATTATGCGAAATATTTTTTTTGAATTACATTATTAATATTGCAAGAAACAATATCATTGGCAGCGTTCTGAATGAGTATAAATAAATATTTATGTTTTGATGGTTGGTACACGCAGGGGTGATAAACGAAAAAAGTGTCAGATGAATATATAATGCAAAATACAAGTCAACCTTCAATTGTACGTAGTTATGCCGAAAGCGTCCAACCCAAAAAGATGATTCTGAGAAAAAGGTGTTTGAAAATTTTTGATTAAAGCATATTACGGCATTTGTGAAGGGAACTTGAAGTTAACAAAAATTAATTGCAATTGGCCCTTGGATGATTTGAATACTAAAATTTCGGGTTTATCTGTAGAACAACATGAAAAGGTCAATTTTTCGCAATTTGTGGGTTGGACGCTTTCTGCATAACTACGTCCAATTTGTCCAAATTTATTATTAATTTTAATGTGATTTTTTGTAATTGGGAAGAATTAAAAGCGCGTGTTGGCGGCCTCACGTGAAAATATCACGAACATAGAATGCCATTGATATTTCAGCCATATTTCAGCCAGGATGTCAGGTATTAACAAGAAACCGTTCAGAAGTTTGTAAGCCATAAGCAGTAATGCGATATCTCTGCTCGAACTAATGCTGTAGATACCCAGCATTTGCGAGATAAATATTGTTGGAAACAGCCATTCGTAAAAACCGAACTATATCTGTAGAGGAATTTTAACCGAAACTTTTCTTTTGAATTTTCTCGACCATTAGTACATAGTTCTCGAAAAGGCTCCAGTGGTGTGCAGTTCATAAAGGCCGAAAAGCTGTGCCTAACCCAAAAAAAGAAAATAATTTTTTAAATCATTAAAATAGGATAATTTTCTGATCAAAACCTTTTTTTTGGTAAATGAACTTGTTTGCTCGTTTAATAAATTTAGCGGATGGTAACAAATTGGTCATTTGAAATATTTTGCATAAATCATAACTGAACAGCCTACCTTTGGTCATAGATCAATCCACGCCACTGAAATTTCGGCCGTATTAATTTCATAGAGAGTTTCTAACCATGGTGAAAGAGTTTGAAAACGCGTCATATTGTGAAATTATTAATATAATATATATCGGATACCCTTTTCGTAATTCTACGCCAAATAATGACCTTATGAAATAATTAGGGAATGTTAGCACTATACAATCCATAATAATATATGTTTGTAATTATACACCAAATAATGACCCTATCAAATAATGATGTAATGTTAGCACTATACAATCCAGAGTAATATATGTTTGTAATTATACACCAAATAATGACCATATGAAATAATTATATAATGTTAGCACTATACAATTCATAGTAATATATGTTTGTTATTATACACCAAATAATGACCTTATCAAATAATGATGTAATGTTAGCACTATACAATCCACAGTAATATATGTTTGTAATTATACACCAAATAATGACCATATGAAATAATTATATAATGTTAGCACTATACAATCCATAATAATACATGTTTGTAAATATACACCAAATAATGACCCTATCAAATAATGATGTAATGTTAGCACTATACAATCCAGAGTAATATATGTTTGTAATTATACACCAAATAATGACCATATGAAATAATTATATAATGTTAGCACTATACAATTCATAGTAATATATGTTTGTTATTATACACCAAATAATGACCTTATCAAATAATGATGTAATGTTAGCACTATACAATCCACAGTAATATATGTTTGTAATTATACACCAAATAATGACCATATGAAATAATTATATAATGTTAGCACTATACAATCCATAATAATACATGTTTGTAAATATACACTAAATAATGACCCTATGAAATAATTATGAAAGGTTAGCACTATATAATCCATAATAATATGTATATGTTTTTTTTTTAAATTAGCAAAATTTATTTAAATAGAATCTGTTTTGAAATTTCTGATATGTCTTCTGCAGAAGGCAAAAAGTAAAGTATATTCAGAAAACAAGATTTATAAATATACCTTTAATTTTTTCTGGTACATTTTATAAAATTCCGTAATCTGAGATTAACACAACACCGTTAACCAATTTCCTTTCACAGTTCAAATTTGACATTTGATATGAACTCCACTTTATATTACGAGCGACCCATTATAATTTAATAAAGGAGCAACTGACGCCAGTATTTAAGCGGATATATAACAAAACAGAACTCAGGTGACGGTAAGTAAGCTCGACTTAACCCCGGCTAAAGCGTCCCTTTATTTCAACCCTCGTATGTTTATAATCATCGCCAGAAATACAGAGGTAATCTGGGTTCCCTAGCGGGGAGGAATATATCCGTAATACGTGGCATTACTGAGCTGAGTTCATGGCTACACTGGACGCCCGTGTTACGGTATGAGAGATGAGAAAATATCTTTTGAAATGTGTGAAGGATTTCACCTCGGATTGCAATATACGCGTACATCCCGGAATTCATGTCATATTTCTTGGTCGTTTGAACTCGATGGGGAGGAAAAATTCTTCTTCCATGTAAGTACCTTATTTATAAGGCGCCCTGTATTATTTTGTTCGAAGTTTTAATATCATGTTATGACTATCGGAATTTTTTTCTTAAAATGAAAACAAGAGCTAAGAGTAAGTGCACGTCTATTGCCCCTTTTACATATTCTCGAATATATTTGAATTTTTCCAAAATCGATCACAATTTTAGTTCAAAATTAGCAAATGTAATTATTTTGTACATTGTAGTTTGTAATGCTGTTGTTATCTGATGAATTCGGCAATTACAGTAATATATTGTTGGTTAGTAATTATGTGCTATTAGAAAGAGCAAATTAATAATGTTAATAGATGATTGAACAAATTTTAATTAGCCCCGTTTGTTGTATCTGACGGGAAATCACCGCAACCGAGATAGATGTTGTAACATTGTACCACAACGAACCCGGGAAATGTTTCAAACTATATTTGAGGTAGTGTTTTATATGAATGATATGGGCAGTATAGCTACAGATATAATTAGTGGTAGGTACTGGTTAAACCGGCCATCGAAAAAAGAAAGATAAATATAAAAATCACAATATTCTCATGTTTTCGATGGTATAGCGAACAAACGTGCGCAGAGATAAACAATTTCACAATTAACGTTATATTTTATAAGGAGCCAAGTAACACAATTCACACTAACATCCATGTTACGTAATGTATTCTAGTTGATTCACGTAATGTAAATTTCACATGAAACAATAATTTACTAATGACATCATCTTGAGGTATGCTTTTGGAACGCGACACTTGTATCTACATAAAATTGCACTTCTCATATAAGAGTATGCGCAACACGCCATCGTTACATTCTACGTTGTTAACGAAATTCTATAACGAAATGTCTCATAGAACGCCCGTAAGACGGGTAGCCTTAGATACCTTCTCAACTGCATAAATTTATCAGATTGATCATAGATACGAACATCGTTGGAAAGAAAGCACGAGAAAGACAACGAATAAGATCATGGAATGGACCAGAATGCCAAATGGAGAGGCTGATGAGATATATAAATGACAGGATTTAATCATTTATCGTGATGATATTTATTCCGAGCAGGTGGTAATGTTTTCATTCAAAAATATATTATTATAACGATATTAAGTTATTCTGGAAATTTATTATTAAAAAAATGAGGCTGAGACTCACAAGGAGAAGAATAAAAATATATAAACAATAATTATTAATCTAAAACACTCATCCAAATTGAAAAAACCTTCCGAGCAAAGATAAATGTCGCCGGCAGGACTCGAACCCGCACCCTTCTAATGTCCGGTGAGATGCTCTACCGTTGAGCTACGTCGGCTTATCGCAAACCCGCCAAGTTAATCAATATATACTAGTGTTCCATTCAATAATTACTGTTTTTATTATATTTTCACCTGTAAACAACCAACTTTATTAGTATGAGAGAGGCTTGTAACGGCTAAATCCCTCAAATAGATGGCGTCGAGACAGATTATGTCTACATTTTATTGATGAAAATTGCTTTGACTTGTCAAATATTTATTAATTGATAAACTAAAGTTCTTAATTACTTAAGACAAGATTTTTGTGCATAGCGCAAAGGGTAACAATTATTTTTATAAACAATAATTATTAGCCTGAAACACTCAACCAAATTGAAAAAACCTTCCGAGAAAAGATAAATGTCCCCGACAGGACTCGAACCTGCTCCCTTCTGATTGTCGGTCAGATGCTCTACCGTTGAGCTACGTCGGCTTATCGCAAACCCGCCAGGATTGAAATCAATATATACTAGTGTTCCATTCAATAATTACTGTTTTATTATATTTTCGCATAGCAAACAACCAACTTACAAGCCTTACGGCCTCTCTCATACTAATAAAAGTTGGTTGTTTACAGGTGGCAATGAATGGAACTACTATTGTTAACTTGGCGGGGACTGTGATATCTGTTCCAGACAAAGGTGCGGATGCCAACGCTGCTCAAATTTCAGACCAATAATTATTGTTTATAAGCAATAAGGTATTACTGCTGCATATACTAAGTAATTTAAAGAACTTTAGTTTATCAATTAAAAAATATATAACTTTTTTTAGTTGAACTTTTACTAAGGGAGGTGATTTGTTTTCACACTTGCTTTGCGAGAATTACACTACTTCAAAAAGTATTTCCGATTTGACTTAAATATATTTTTCTTTCCCTAAACTTCTTAAACTTTCCACTTGATACTACACAAATGTTCCGTTATGTACTCTCTCAAAGAGATCTCAATGACAGAATATTTCTTAACTGTGAACGAAACGACAGTTTGAAATACTTGAGAATTGAACCGTTACAACTGGAACTTCCCGAGAGCAGCGGTGAGTAAACGGTGGCAGGGGAGCCTTTAAATTTTACCAAGTTATTTTTATTAAAATCCAACACTCATGTAGGACAGATTCTAGAGAAAGAGACAGTAATTATTAATATTAAGAATACAATTTTCGTACAGAAATAAGCCCGCGGACTGTTTAGTACAGTAAGCAAGTTGTTAAATTATTTTTTAGTTTGTTTCTCTTTTGTTCCCTCAGAGAAGTTTACGCTCTTAACCTAGTTTCATAAAGCATAAAATGAAATACGTGGAAATATTTCAACCTTATTTCTCTATTTACGTAAATTATTTTATTTCAGTAATGTTTCGGAGAACATATCGTCGGACTATTGTAAAATTCACTCTAAAGAAATGGTATCTTTTTGACAAGGAAGTTAATTAATACGAAAGTTTGCGAATAACTTTGCTGGAAGTGTATCGTCCTTTACACTGTGGACGAATTATACAAGAATACTCCCGAGAGGATATTTATTGTCAAGTCTTGTGTCTAGTTAAAGACTTATGCAAAGGATAGTAAAAGTACTTGAAAGCTATGTTAATGCTTGTCGAGGCTTGAATATAATACCTTCTGCTTACTGATGTTTATTTAATGACATAACAGAACAATACGTAATATCAGAAAAGAATTATATTTTAGTTATTCGATGTTCATCTTCACAAATTTATTCTCTTTTAATGTCATAAGAAACATAGATATAAGTCATCGAACTTCAATTTCAAATCCATAAACTACTATTGTGTGCATATTTGCACAAAAAATACATTTTTACAATATTATGTTACGTTGAGGTTGGAAATCATATCGCAAATCCCTCAACTTCAAATACGCTAGCATTTTAGGAGAGTCCAACTCGGTAAGCCGCCATGACAGTTACGAAGTATGTGTTTTAAAAATCAAAGAAAACCAGTTAAGTTCAGGGCTTCATATCAACCGATGGACGTTTTTATACGGTCGGTCTCGCGTTCGCTTATTTGTAAAGAGTTTTGTTAAAACGAGAAGTTTCCGTGACAACGTTCTGAATTCCAGTTCAGACGACTCGCTCCACACCATTCTACAATTAACAATATACTTGTTTTAACACATTCACGAGCTCCACGGCTTTTATAGTATAAAACAACAATTCCGTGATAATACGTTTGTGACCAACATTTTCCGAAAACAATAGTAATTCTGTTAGAGCAATTTCTATGGCGACTTCTTCTTGTAACAGTTACTTTTAAAAATTAAAATAAACACATTTTTTAAATTATTAAATATATAAATGTAGAAAGAGGTTGAAACGTGTTATTGCATTAAATGATACACATATCAGAGACCTTGGGGTAATACTGTATTTAAAACTAAACTTTATCAAATATACTAATGAAATAATCAACAAAACCAAAAAAAAACTTTCGGGTTTATAATTAGCATTTCAAAACCTTTCCCCAGCATAAAGGCTCTGTACTTCCTTCATACAGCATATCCACCCCACTTACAACACTTTACACCGATCTGGACACCTTTCTACTAAGCCTACATTGTCAGAATCGAAAGAATTCAACAACAACAAAAAAATTGCTACGTAAATTATAAAAATATTTACACTTAATAAATATCACCAACCATTATTTTCACAACCTCAATTCCCTTCAAACACGACGTTTATTTTTTTATTAAATCTTATCGTTTAACAGAAGTAATGCGTACGATCACAAATTTACAGTACAGATCGTATCGAGGGCATCTCCCATCCCCATTCTATCTTCGTCTTTACCTTCTTGTTTGTTTAATATAAAATAAAACTCTTGTCTCTAACCAGCAAGAGTATAAGACACTTTTTTTGACTAATTTTGTTTAAGCACCACCAAGTAAATAATCTTTTTTTTGTGTCAAAAAAATTGTTTGTACTCACCAATAAATAAATTACGTCTTCAGTCGTCTCGTAAACGAGTTGTAAAGGATTGTTAATTTGTAGCGAACGCACATCGGGCAGAGGGAGGTTTCCGCGCAAGTGGTCTACTTTGGATATTTATTACAACAGCGAAGGCCAAAGATCGATGGATCTACCGACCACGGAAAGGTTAAATCATTTCTTCACTTATCTTCAGTTTCAGAGTATTCAACCCATGCTTTTACAAGAGGTATTTTAGAGAACACTACACATATGTTACCTCAGAGAATTGCTTCCAACTAGCAGCCAGCGAGACTATGTCATCCCCAATATATAGTATGTTGTGTGGCTGAAGGGAATGGGAAAGGGAAGGAAATAAGGAATAGGAAGGTTGTGAAGTTCCTGACCATTCAGAAGCCATTTAAAGAAGCGTTGCGATTCTGAATGGTCTTTCACGAGAACGATACTTTCACAAAAAAAATCTATCAATGCCACAATATCCTGATTTTATGGACATTTTTGGTTCTTACAATATGACAACCTATCAATTGATGCCAGTAAAATTAAATAATTTAAAAGTAATATTTAAGCAAATCGAAAATGCCTTACTGACATTGACTGAAATGACCGTGAATGAAGTGACAGGCTTGTCAACGAAAATAATTGTGAATTCAATGAAAAAAATAATGCGAAACAAATTTCAGCTGATAAAGACCAACACCCCTCGTCCAAGTTGGCGGAAAAGCTGGGTCTTGAATAATTTCCGTTTCATGCTTTCTTGAAAATAATTTTGACGGATTTTTTATAAGATTCTTCTTTTTTAAACGTTGATCATAAGATATATTGATGAATCTTTCAATAATAATGCTGATGGTAAATATCAACTAAGAAAAAACTTTAATAACAAAATAATACTTTTTTTTACGGCGTAGTTGTGTGGGGTATGCAATACACAACTATCAATCGTGCAAATACATTGCAGAATTTTATTTAAGGTGCTATTGGTTTTGACTATCAGTTAATACCCAGCTGCGTACGACGCTTCAATTAAAATAAAATTAACAAGTTAAAATTAAGGAAAGATTAATATTATGATGTCAACCCTTATTTTCAAAGCTCTGCAGCTCACGATTGAGATTCAGTGGCGAGCTGTACATAGCCATAGCACTTGAAATTCTGGGAAAAAGCTCGGCAAATATGAAGATAGAGAATTTTAACTGCTTCAGACTTCAAACAGATTTTCTCTTTTATAGTAAAGATAATGTGGTTCTTCTGTTCGTTATAAATCGCTGATAGCTCCATTGTAACCTCCTCCTCTTCCTTATAAATGATGGATGTAACAGAAAGATAGGTTAGAACGGAGTTCTTTGCTGCAGGATCTCTAAGTAGTGAGAAATCCTCCGTGTTGATTAATCCCACAATGATCACCCAAAATCCTTCTGTTATTTTCCTAAATTATTTACCATATTTCTGCTCATAAGCATGTATTACGGAATCATAGAAAACGCGTTGAGTAGTAACGGATTATTGCTAAAAGCAGTAGTAAAAATGAGATCCTTTCCAATAAATATTTATCATTGTAACTGGACCCTTCGAAAGTAAATCGTAATATGAATTGCATCAATATTAGTTGGGGATTACTGCTAATCATTTCACATCACCATCACAATATTGTACGTACTTACAATCTGGTAAATGGGAAATCATCCAAATATTTTCGGATATATCAAAAAGGCTTTAAAAATTATTTTTACATAGAAAGAAAGATTTATTGTATTACGAAGAATTATTAAAGTAAATAAAACGATATTTTTATCAGTTTGCAAAATATATACGGGTTTATGTTATTAACTACCCCTTTACTTATTAATCACAGTGTAAATATTACGCGGCGTGTAAGGTCGGGGTAGTGAAAAACTTTAAGTACCGTTGAGTACGTATGGTTAAAACTACCTTAAACCTTGTTTAAAGTCGGCTGAACCGGTTCATAAGAATCTAATGAATAAAACAGTTGTATTTATTAGAAGTGTTTGCTACGCTTCAATGGTGCGCGGAGTCCGGATTTTTTCCTAATAAACGCACAAATCTAAAAATATCGCTCTTTGTCGAGGTGTTATATTAAAAAAATACGTATTACAGCAAAATGGGTTTTGATTGTGAGATGGCCCCCCCCCCCTGACCTTTAAAGATGTGATGGCCCGCCCTTCCTTCGTTTATGATTTAATTTAGCAATAGACCTCCGTTCGCGCCACCGGTTTAAGATGACTCCTCTACTGCTGCCTTAAATTTTCCTAACTAATGTGATCGGAAAACCCTTTGTAGTTTTCCTTTCAATTTGAGGTTTTTCTCCTCCTTGGCCAGCGTGTAACGTCTAGCCCTATGCTAACATTCGAGTGTTTCCGATTTTCTTAATTTTCACGGTAATTTTTGCACTCCAATGTGGTCAATTTCCCAAGCTTTTCCGGAGTCTACGTTGTGTTCTGATTTTTGGTTCAGACTATTGGAAAAACAAGGTCTTATTTTGTGGTAACCCCTATTCTTTGTAGCGTAGGCAGACTCTCGCATACCATTGACAGAATTCATATTCCTAACATTACTCCTATCTTAGACTTTAATGTTCTGAACTCTCTATTATTATCCTACTATGCAATCTACGTTAATTTCCTATAGGAAGACTAGCATTTTCCTAACTTTACCCCTAAATTTTCTATTTTTCTTCTATCGTGAGTTTTAATGGGAAGACTTAGCTTCTGGGCTATACTAATTGCACTATTCCTGATCTATATAATACGACGTAGTTTCAATTTTAAATTTGGTATACATGAATGTAATGATCACAGTATTATCGTCTTTCCTCATCGTACTAAGTGTTATTCTACATGGGTTAGTTTCAATGAATTTCATGGTTAAAAGGTACAGTTTTACTTGTTTTGGCGCCATCTCCATCCTCTCCTAAATTTGGGAAAATTACATGATTAGGTTTTAGTTTTCACAGCTTTTGTTATGACGAGGATCGAATACGGTTTGTTTTGCTGCAATTCGGCTCCAGACCTACCCCTAAAGTACTCAGATGACCACGTTTCCGGTCAGTAACTCTCCCCACACAGACGTACAGCCTGACCAAACGGTATACGTAACCTCTTCAATTTTCAGTTCGTGCGCTATTGGTCATCCCCTGTACCGCGACGGAAAGAGCACCTTCCTTATCCATGGGTCCGAGACCCTCCGAATTCCCGTCCTCCAGACAGTTACATTTAAAGGAGATCAAACCGGTTCCGTCCCCTCGTCAAACAACATTAGATACTTGCGAATTTTTGCAAAGTCCGGGTTGAAAGGCCGTCCTCCGCATCAAAAGTTCAGAGATAACCACGCTTAAATCAGCAATTATTTCTGCCCAATCGATAGGTACAAATTATAAATATATGTAAACAATACGAGTTTTTATAATCCACAATACTCCAGTTTTCCCAGAAAATTGTGGATCTGACATCTCCAACACAGGTCGTGAATCTGTGCCAGATATTCAGATATATTACATATCAAAATACATGAAAGTGATAATACAATATATATAATAGATTACTTTTGGTTTGGTTGACAGGTTGGTTTAATGAGACCCTGCTATCTCATGTAGTTTGAATTTAACTGTAGATTGATTTTTGTTTGTTTGGAGAAAAGGTAGGACTCCAAAAAGCCCAAAATTTGCAAGGCCTGAACCTTGAAAACCTAAGTCGAAGATAAAATTAATTTTATAACATAACTTGGGAACGTATTGTCGACGAATGATTATGCTTATTTTGACATTTCTAGTAATGTGGGTTTTTGTTTGTTCTGTTGAATTCATCAATATGTTCGAACGGGTGTGGAGCGCCTTTGAATTGAATCTTTCCATGAAAATGGCGCTATAAAAATATGTATGTACGCAAACTACAAATACGTGATTTCTAAAAGATGATAGTTCATCGCAAAAGATGATAGTTATTTTTCAATTAAATGTCGACGTTTGTTAAGGTACTTATTCTTCGTAAGATGTACTGAAATTCGAATATATATATATACTTATACGTATCTACATACTTCGATAAAAGAAGGGTGTGGTTTGGAATGTTGACCTAGTTATAATAACAGTCGAGGATGTAGGTCGTTGAGATATGCGACAGTTATAAGGTGTCAGAGACCCCCGTCAGGAAGCATAACAATTAGGATTCATTGGTTTGTTTTAGAACGATAACGATCTTTGAATTAATAAAAATCGTTTGGGTTGTTGGTAATTTTAGTAACGTTAGTTTTGAATTTATATGTTAGGAAAATATATATATTAATAAAATAAATTGTTTTTATAGGAAATATACATAAATATAATAATTGGTTTTATATATATACATATTAAACATTGTATATAAATAAAGATAAAATAAATAACGGCCATATAGATTTGATAGATACATTATACATTTCATACATACATATATACCCATACACACATACAATACATGTACTTGTAAGTCATTAGAAATATAATTCATATCTCCATCCTCGCCTTCCCCGGGTAATCTGAAAACTTTAATATTAAATTGACTCACCTGAATTCCGACAAATTCATAATTTTTCCAGACGGGTTATACACGCCAATATGAAGATTCAGAAAATATTGAACTTCCCTGCCTGGAATGTCTAATCTAAGTTAGAAATATTTACTTAATACAATCTAGTGTTTCCTAATTTCAATTCGTGATCTACCGATTTGTACTATTTCTTCAAATTTAATGATCTCTCAATCCGGATATTATTAAACAATATTTAATTTTTGTTGTTTTTAAATCCGTAAACCGAACGCTTGGTAATATTTTAGAACTTTATTATTTTTCTTTGACGAAATTAATCCCACGCTAGGTATTAAAAATGAATTATATGAAACTAAGACTCAGCCGTTTTTAAACTTTCACTAAGTTATTTTAAACGCAATTATATTTAATTTTTCTTAAACTCGTAATGAATTTAGTTCAACACAACATATGAATTAAATCACATTTCATTTAAACAATTTTAATTAATTCACAGAAGCAATTTTAAAAAATCTTTAAACAAATAACTTTATTTATTTTTAGAAATTTTCAATATTTATTAAATTATTATTATTATCACATTGCTCTAACAATTTTGAGAAAATTAAATCAAATATATTGTTATCAACTTTAATTGCAACTTTTAGAATCTTCAACGTAATTTAAGTATTATTAATTTTTAGGAAATTTCACTATTTATGAAACTATTATTGTATTAGATCAACAAGAGAATTTATTTTAACACTTTATTTATTAGAAGACGAAATTTTTGAAGTCCAGGAAAAACACTTTTTAATCACTCCGCACGCAATTAACGGCGTATCAACTCGAGACGAACTGTCTTTAAGAAAATTTTAATAAATAAATTATTATTAATTTGAACACAAAATCACTTTATTTATTTTAAGATGAAATTTTTGAAGTCCAGAAAAAACCCACTCTTAATTACTTAAATACCGATACGCCCGTAATGAACTATTTCTTCCGACTTCAATCAACTTCAATTCACACACTTTATTTATAAACACTTTCGATTATTATAATTTCACTTAAAATCACCAATTTTAATTAATTCACAGAAGTAATTTTTAGTATCAACTTAATTATAATGAATTTTAACTTCAATATTTTTCAAACTATTATTGAATTAAATCAAACTATTGTTGAATCAATCCAACAACTATTTAAAAGAATTTATTTAAAACTTTATTTAATTGTAAGAAACAAATCAAATGAAACTTCCTAAGTCCAAAAACAAAACAATTACTTAAAATCGGTCAGCACGTGATTAAATATTTCCTCGCCCGACGTATTCCGCGACTAACTCCCCTATTCTTTCGTTACCTTCCTTTATATATACAGCTTAGAATCAAAAGGTTTTAACTCCATTCCATACCTACATTACATTATGTTCTTTACCAACTCGTAAACCTATATGTAAGTAACACTAATTTCGAATGTAATTCTTCAATGTAAATATTTAGATAAAACCTGGTCCGCCTTCGCATCTGTCACTTTTCCTCACTCCGGCCAGGATCGAATTTAGTTCATTCCTCTAGATCGCCCTGCTGTTCCTTATTATAGAATTGGAAATTTCGATTCATGTTTTTTTTTCTGAAAATATTATCTATCGCTTATTCTTTGGTCGCCTATGAACTCGGGTATCTCGTAATTATAGCCACTATGTCCTTATTGAATTTTATTTAAAGAAGCGCCTTCTTCACATCGTTCAATTTTAGAATTTCCCTTAGTCCCTGGTTGTCTTTATACGCGATATCTTTTTATTTATGAATTTTCCGATGGTAACATGGTTTTTCTCTGATCTAACATGTGAATATTCGATTAACGCATATTTTCGTGCAATTTTCACTTGATCCTAATATTGGTGTAAACACTTTATAATTTCTTCCCCACCTCACCTGCCTGAGTTAATAAATATACCTTTCCAGAATGATTTTTCAATGTGTTGCACTGCTTCTTCCTGGTCTAGCTGTATTACACCTTTTGCATGTACCTGTCGTCTGCTTATACTTTCATCCGGGTCGTTTGATATCATCCTTTTTTGATTTTTCACTACCTTTAATAATTTTATGTATTAATTTATTGGCGTTTTTACCTGCGATTTACCTACCCCAAACCTGGTAGATATGAGTTCGTTCACTTCTTTCCTGGCCACTCCCCCTTTTCCATTTCACTCTAACTCAATATCACATTAGCCTATTGTTTACTATGGGTAATAACCCTTACTTTTGTAAAAAAACCGATATAAATCAGAGTTTATCGAAAACTCATTATTTTTTATTACTTTTCCTTAAATAAATATTCCTATCTTCCCTGTATAACCTTAATTGTTTGTTTGTCTCTTTATCACTCGAGTTTCATGTTCATCTGATCGCTTGGATAAACAATTCTTGTCGCCTTGTTTACATTAGTCATTGACAACCTCAAAATTTTACCTAAATGTATCGAACTATATTCAAAGTAGTAGTCCATATATCTCAATATTTCTATTGAATTCCTTCAGTTTAAATTTTATAATTGATTGATACATTTCTCATCTACATTTTCATAATATCTGATGTCCTGAATCTACTCAATTAATACCTTTTATCACCTAAAATCAGCCTAGTTTCACTCCCTTGTAATTATCTACGTTCCTGAAATTAGAAAATTGTACTCCTATTTCACATTAGTCCCGCCTAAATCGTCTCTTAAGTTTGCCGAAGTTTCCATACTGTATAATTCTTGTTTCTTCCCTTTTTCATCTATTGAAGCTATTGTTCTCTGAATTATTTTCTCTAATTCGTTGTTTTTCCGCTTAGCCTTACATGACACGTCTTTCTGTCTAAATTATAATGCAACCACACCTTTCCCCGTGCAAGATAAATCATCACTTTGTAGTTTTTTTTATTTGTAATTAACATTTTGCGTATTATTTTTACTTTCTGTTTTCACTTTTCGATGGTTATTCATCTCTGCATTATCCATTGTATTCTTTAAAGTTCACGACCTCTCTCGCCCTATTCGCCCTCTGCTGGAATATTTACATTATAGGCCGTCGATCTGAACCCTTTCGATTCACATAAATAATTAATATTTCCTTTGTCCTGTCACCACTAATTGTTGTTTATGTAAGACGCCCGTTTGATTGGTAACGTTTTCGTAGATCTGGCCCAATCCTGTGATGTTTATTTATAAGAGGGAACGCCTTCTTCCCACTGCCATCTCGTGGTTTTATGTTGCAACGAGTTTTATGAATCAAAATTATTGGATTATAATTCACTGTAATCAAACTCTCCACAAGTCGATAGATGTCGCCCCCTTAAGCTTTTCTAGCATGAAAGTTATGCATATAAAAAAAAATATTTTCCAGGGTTCCTTTAAAAGAAAATGATGATGGTTAGACCATTACAATTGTGAAGGCTGTGTTGCTAAATATTTTAATCAATTTATCAATCATAGTAGAAACTTCTTCTGTCATCTGCTATTACGGACCTAACACTTCTATCAACTAAAGAGTTAAATCACATTAATCAACGCAGGTCAATAATCAATGTATTAATTGTTTGAGCAGGTATGTTTATTTCTTAAATCAAGCTTCTATTTGAATCAAGTCGACAATTCCCCTCTTGTTGGCTTCTTGGAACATGGCAACCAAGGAATCCACGATCTCCAGGCTGTTGGGGATGATCTGATCCGGAGGTAGGAAGGCTCCAAACTGGCCCTTGTCCCTCAACTCGTATACATATACCAAAGGGGTGCCGAATTCACTTTTCACCCAGTCAAGGCTGCTGCCACTTGCCTTGTCTGAATACAAACATGTGTAAATCATCGTGGAATAAACAATATGTTAAATTTCGAAAATCAAACACATAAACATATGCCGAGACACTACCACTACTCATACACAGACACATGATTTTTAAAAACAAAAACTAAGCTATAACCGAAGTAAAAAAAAAATTGTAAAGAAACAGCAAAGATTAAATTAAACAATTTCGAGAAAAAACGTTTATCCTGTTCAACTTTATCATCTACCCATTTTATCACATTTTTTGAAAGCGTTCTATAAATTCCTTAAAAATAAAAGCTTTTATATTTTAAAACTTTTGTAATTTTTTAACAACCACAAGCTTCTTGGAGAACAGTAGGTGGAATGAATTATAATATTTAGTCTTAAAAAAATAGTGTTTTATACACAAATTTATTAACCATATCCAAGCAAATTGACGAAACAATTGTAGAAATATGCAAACAGTTTTTTTTTAAATTTTTTGAGATTCCTTGGTAAATAAAATAATATTTACTAAAGCATAATGTTACATGAGTTTAATCAGATATTTATTTGCAATGAAAACAAAGAAATCCCAAGGACTAAAGGTTAGACAAGTGATGTGCACGGGTATCAATTCAAATAAATATTTTGCTTTTTGGTAATGTGAGAACCACTGAAAAATTATTCACAGAATATGTATACAGATCTGTTACAAATTAAAATTTATGTTAAAATCCACAGAAAAAAATGATTTTTTGCTTGGTATCAAATGGAAAATATTTTTTTATTCGTCGAATAGTATTATTATTATTATTAACAGCAAATACAAGCTGAATATTTTAACTTAAAACGTAAAATTTACAATAATCATCCATCACCCGAAATACATCCGATCGTTCCATTAGAGGTACAACTCAAAAGGCCATACAAGTCTTACGACACTCAAAAAGTTTTACTTACAAAACTCTAATTAAAACCACGATTATTTTCACCATGTTTTCAAAATATTGAATTGCTTTAGCTTAGTTTATTTGATCCCTAAGATGAAAAATACGTTGTTTTTGTAAAGAAACAAATTATGAAAATGATTTTTGCTTACATATAGTCTCAGCGATATTCCCAAGAGTATAATTAGTCCCATATCTTGCAGCCAAAGCCTCAATACCTTTTTGACCTATCGCAACCTATAAATAATAAAAAGATCTATTACTACCACAAGGACACAAAAACCAAACAGTTATTAAAGTACGGTGGTCGATATCCCATGGGTAGAACGCTCGACTAATAATTCATAGTAGTAAAGACTATTTTATGTACTTACAGTGTCATTGTAGTTATCAAGATGTTCTTCCGTGTGTCCATATGGAACCATTAGCATTTGTCCATAAGCGTGAAATGAGATGTATCCAGCCAAATCATTCCCAATAGTCTTGATGAATTCTGAAAGAGATGCTGTCTCTAACTCTGAGAATGGTCGGGGTCCTGCATACGTATCAGAACTGCAGTTAGTACTGGCTCCCTGCTCTGAAATAGAAATGCAACAATGGTTAGTATAATCCTAAATTTATCATAATTCGGAACTTTCTAATATTGAGAACTATTAAATAGACCACCCAAGTAATTTTGACCACTAAAATGCGTCGGTCACATAAATGATATTTGGTTACCACAACAATAAAAAGAGCACCAAAACGTTTATACTCGTACATCGAAAGGTGACTAAAAAATAATTTTAGCATACATTTTATACATTAATAATTCTGGCTAGACAGTAAAAAAGTTGCATTTTGTACAAGAGCGCCATCAATAGTATTATATTAATATGTTGTGTTAGGTTAGGCCAGTGACGCAAAACCCTTTTAGCCGGAGGGTCAAATAAAATGTTTTCAATATGTTCGTAGACCGCAGGTTGTAAGGCACCTACAGCTTGAAATTGTTAACTTTGCAGTCGATAGTGTGGCCAGTGAAGTAATTTATTTTTTAAATGAGTACATGGTACAAACGTCCCGATTGGGTTGAAAACAGTCACTATTTATTAAAGCGAAAGAAAAACAATAAAAATGATATCGATATTTATGAAATTAAGGAACATATAAAAAAGACAACAGACAAGTTTGTCACGATATCCTTCCGTATTTTGTAAAATAGAACGGAAACCGTTGATATTTTGATTATACTTCCCGAATATCAGAGAAATTTATGTTAATAAGAAATATTGTATCTCACTTCCGTTACTTCTATATTTTCATAAACTACGTCATGTTCCCATTGACGCTATTGATAACTCTCAACATTTTTTTTAATGACAGTGCACATAAAAAAGTGAAAATTTCTCTAGGCTCTAAGTCAAACCAGTAAATTAATGCTGTTTATTTTTTATTATTTTATTTGGTGAAGTATGCCGCATGAAAAGTCTTATGGGCCGCACGAAAATGGAATCGCGGGTCAGGGGATGTGCATCACTGCATTAGGCAAATTGCTTAGGGTAGCAGAAGTAATTTTGTGATTGGTTAAATGCGAATTTCTAATGTTTGATTTATAAAAATAGCAAACCCATCCAGTGAATATCCCAGTTTCTGTTGGGATCAGCACCCCTGCAAGTACCAGGGTATACCGTTCTTGTTTTCCTCCAATGGCGTGCCTAAAAAGATACAATAATTTATATAGTCGTTTTCTAAAAGAATAAAACAAAATAAAAAAAATACAAATACGTTGGAAAATGCACTTACATCCGTATGAGTATATTCATATCCATCTGGATTAGTAACGGGGAATAAATACCAATCAAAGCTGTCGGCAATCTGTCTAAATTCCGGATCTCTGCTATTTAGAAGTTCTTGTATGATATAAGTGACCGTAGCTGGACCAATCCATTCCCTCGCGTGGATGCCCCCTTCAAAGAACACAGCCTTCTTGCCTGGTCCGTTGGAAATCTTAACACCCTTGATCTGGCGTCCTTCAAATGTTGACCCTCCAACTACGATTGTTACATTTGTTGGATTGGCTGCGGCTAGGTCATCAAACCAGGAGTAGATATCATCGATTCTGTAGTAGTCCGTCCATGTCATACCGGCGCGATTATAGTTCCCTACTTGTGATGGATCTACCAGTCTAGAAATATCACAAAAAATAATATATCATTGAGAAATTCACGATATCAATGCATAAATAATTTTTTTTTTGAAAAAACCAAAGTTTTTCGCAAATTATTTCGTTTTCATAATATCTTTCTAATGTCATTTTAATATGGGTTATTTGGGTATTACGGAGTGCCTCGAATTACGTTTTCGATTCACGGTACATTAACGAAATATTTTTTTTTTTGGTAGTTTGATGGAAACCTATATTTTAGAGGCGTTAAATGAAAGTAAAAATGTTAATAATTTTCGTCACCACTATCTGGTATGGGAAAATAGTCTCCAGAAGGAGATTTTCTTAATAAATCCACAATAAACTATTCATTTTTCGTGATAAATTAGTAAGACTATCGAAACACCACAACTTATATTCTAAACGTGATAGAACAGATAAATAAATTTAATTATGATAATCTTTTTAAAAAATTAGACTTACTTGTTAACATCATCAACAAACATTTCTGGTTCTAGACCAATATTCAACATACTCAAAACGAATGTGATTTGATTTTCCGGTTTGACCATCACCTCAACCGGCATATCTGACATCGTCACACCAGCCCAAAAGTCATGCACTTCATCATATTCCAAATCCTTCAAATATATCTTCTGGTCCTCGGTTTTCGGCCATATTCTGTACACCTTATACCCATCGTAAGAAATCTTGGCCGATGTGCAGCTAAAGATATATAAAATCCCAAACCACAGCAAAACCAGTTGTTTCATCTAAAAGTAGATACAATGAATATTGAAAATGTCTAATATCGTATTTACGTTTGAGGAAAAATGAAACTGATTATGTTTTATAAATGATATAATTGTTTCATTTTTAACTTTGATGAAAGGGCTTAGTAGGTATCTTGAGAAACATCGGTTCAACAATTATACACGTTGGTGACTGGTCGAGATCATTATTTTTTTTAAATTGTAACTTAATTCTTAGCAGCGTCTTTTACTGGAAAGGCTTAAATATTTAAAATTTCATTTCCCCAAAGTAAAAGCATTTTATTATTTTTACCACCGCTTTGAGTAGAAAACACTTCAGATTAGATGGGAAAAGAGACGTATAAAATATCAATATAGAGTGCCAGGTTTGCGAAAGAGGAAATTTTGTTACAACCGAAAGAAATAGTTAAAACCACTCACCGTGTTGGCTGACTCAATTCAATTAATTAAATAATACAAGTTGATTTCTTAGCAGTGTCTGTTCTCAATGTTTAAATAAGATAATGATAACAATAAACACAGGTATTGGTTATCTAAAGACCTAAAGATATCTTGGCGATCCTTTGATTCATTAAAATTGTTTATCAGACATTTCCACTTTATCAGTATTTCACATTTCAAGAACTAATCAGCCGGGGCACTGAACTATATATAACTAAAAGTATATGAAATGGTTGCATTGTCAGTGATGTATTTTAGTAAATAAAAATGATTTACACATTGCTATTGACATCGTTTTTCCGCATAACCGGATTTAAAAAAAAGCAGTATTACGTAACGTAAAATAAAATACGATCGTTAAAATTTAATAATTTACAAAACATATTTTGTATCGGTGTAAAACTTTTCTAAACATTTACAATGAAACCTTACGAAACCGCTTTGTTAGCCCTGATATTATAAGATCTACTGGTAAACTTTATCACCTACAACACGTCACATAAATACCTTCTACCTCTGTTCACTAGATCGACGTTCCGATTAATTTTGCTTATGTCATAATTTTAATCCCAGCTCTCGATCTGAATTTTTTTCAATTGCTAGATAAATTTACATGGGTCAAGATACACATTATCTAAATTTTGTTCCGCTTTATTGTTAGATTGCTAAATCTTGGAAAATAATCTAATGTTTTCTTAATTGATTTATTTAAATACCAATGATTAGAAGTAGAGTGATTGTAAATAACGTATTCTCCAGAAAAAAATATAACTTCAGCTTTTCTTAAAAGGCCTTCTACGGGGTCGAAAGCCACAAGCTTCAGAATCGTAACTTCCTGGAAAACATCTTGCCATGTCACTTGGAACTTGATTAACTGAATGAACTCATGTTTCAAGGTCATACCAGTTATTTCTTTAACTATCGGGCGACGAATCATTCTCGTGCCCTTTTAATTGCCTCCTGGAATATTTCCGACTTTCTTAACTCTTTTGACCTCTCCTTGCGACGTGACCAGAAAAATGAAGAATTTCTTATTTATTTATAAATACGTGATATTTAGTTATGACATTTACATAGAGTAGATACGTTAAGTCATAATACTAGGCGGCTGCCTGGTTTATGGTGACCAATGGAGTATGGTCACTTTGTATGCCAATAAATCTAGTGTAAACATATGGATTTAGTTTATAAACATAGTGAAAATTGGAAAAATTATAGTAGAAAGTAGAATATAGAAAGGAAAAAAAAGGTATGCATAAGTATTATATTATAAAAATATACGAAACTTTTTTTTATTAATATGTGTGCTTGCATGCACACATGTTCACATAGGTGTATGCATACATACACACGTAAACACACATACATATATATGTACACATATATACACATATACACACTTTCATACGCATATATACACATACATAAACCCTCATACACATACGAATATTTTTTTGGGTATAGTGGTGGAGTGTATTGTGTTGACTTTATCTATCATATAATTATAAATATGTTCTTTTCTTTTCTCAGACCCTCAGATCGATGAAAAAGTTTATCACCATCAACGCGTACGTCAAGCGAAACTATTTACTTCCTGGCTAATAACTCCGCCAGTTTTTAATTCTTTCGTTATTTTTAAAATTGTTACAGAGTAAACAAATTGAATAAATATTGCCTTAAAAAATAGTTGGCGATACACGAGTCACTTGTTTTCACCGGTTTTTTAAATTTACCTACCAAAATCGACGTAATTGCGTTTATAAGACCTTAAACATAAGTCTTGGAAAATATATTTTGGAGTTAGGTAGTTAGGATATGCGAGGAACGTAATCGGATTCACCACACGAAACATTCCTGAGAAGACTTTAAGCAATCTCTGTAAATGCAGGGTCTATGTTTGTCAGAAATTCGTTTATGACAAACGTAAAGATGGCAAGAACTACTTTACTAACTCCCTCGTGTAAATTCCTAGCTTCTGGAACACAGCTCTCCTCATCTCCTGCTTCATTTCCTTCTTAGCTTTCTTCATCTGGCGATCTTCGTTATAACTGCCAACTTAGAAGGGTTGGTTGCTACGATTTCATGGAATCAGAAGTAGAGATAGTTAATTCTGTAATACTGAGATCATGTCATACCAAAGCGAACGTAACTACCTACTAAGACTAGGTCAATTTATCTCAAACAAAAAATAGTTTAAAAGTAGACACATTATTATAAGATTTTCAGTCTGTCTCCATCGCCGTTTTATAAACTTTACTGTGATCATATCAATGTTAATTAATTGCATATTAAGGGATTTAATAAGATCTTGCTTCGAAAGATTTAAAATTTTAAATAATTTACTTTACAAGGTTCTTTGGTGATTCTTTCGTAATAACAATAATAGTACAGTTTTTACGTCCATGATTCTGTAATGATTTTTATACAAAAAATAACAATGAAAAATATACAAACGAGAGATTTAAAATAAACTAAATTGAGTTTTTCAGATCAAAGTTATTTTTACGCACATCTCAGGCCTTTCTCAAGTATCTACTTAATAATTAGGTAAGGTATTGGGGGATTTTAAAACACCGTTTCAACCGATTTAATCTGCGAAAGGAAGATAAAAGAGATTTGAAGGGTTGTTTTATCAGCAGTATTTTAAATTAAGCGGAGAGAGGTGGATACTGACTCTGCCTTAGACTTGTATTAGAATTATAATGGGGTTTATTTCTCGACTTTCTTTTGACCATTTTAAATTACTATTTCATGTTTTAGAGTCCTGTAAATGAACTAATTTTGGACTATTGATAAACTCGGGTCCAAACGTCAACGGTTTTTAAAACTGTTTTCCAATGTCTTGTCAATGTTTTTTTGCCACATCCCAACGTTTGCGACAATCGTTATAAGTAGGTAAGCGTCGAGGTATTTAAAAAAATATAAAAACATCAATTAGCGGAATTAAAAAATATGCACAGTATAAAATCCCCGTGTTTGGTAAAAGAAATCTGTTTATTAACCCTTTGAACTCTATAGGCCGGTAAACCGGCCTGATTTGGCAAGGCAAATACCCTGAAGGCATAATTGTTTTTGCTACCGGAAGTCTGCAATTATGAACTAAAAAAATAGTTTTCTAATTGACAATTGATTATTGATCGAAATTGGGTTTTTAGTCAAATATTATTTGTTGGTCAAAAATTGCTTAGGAGCTCAGGGATATGGTGTTGATACAATGAACGCCTTAGGGTTCAAAGGGTTAAGTGATATTACGAAAACTAAAGGCAGCAAAGCGATTTTTGTTAAGTGAATAATGTTATTTAACTTAATAGTTCTTCAAGAATTTTTAGTTTTTATTATTGTGACAGCTGTTTCAGCATTTAAGGCCATTTTCAAACTGTGGTGAATCCACATTGTGACGACTTATTTATATGATTTACATAAATAAATAAATCATATAAATACTCGTAAGTCGTCACAATGTGGATTAATCACAGTTTGAAAATGGCCTTAAACACCGAAACAGCTGTCACAATAATAAAAACTAAAAACACTTGCAGAATTTAATGATAACATTATTAAATTTGATTTATATTAAATTAAAACAAATAAATATACGGAGTTCTACGAATTAAACACAAAAACAATTAATAATGAAGTTGTCGATCTTCGCAATTTTTATTAGTTTATGATATTTTAATAATAATTTATGAATACAAATATAATTTACCAATAGCTGGTGAAAGTTGTTGGTTACTTAAACTTTTGATAAGTAAATACTAACTTCTGTTAAGCAAGCTTTCGAAATAGTAGATTTTTAAACAAAAAAATCTATTTAAGGTGTATGTAAAGGGGTAAAAATAATCACTGGAACAAAATCAGGTACTATGTTTGGGTGTGAAATTGTAAAAACATTTCCTCGGAGTCAAAGTAGATCGACCCTTTAGATGAATATGAAGTTTTTAAAAGAACGATAAAAAGTACAATATGTAAAGCAGTCAAGAAACTGGCGAAACTTTTCTAAGTTCGTAAACTTTAAAAGTTTCGCAAGCAGTTTATTTTTGATTAAGTATGCGTCAATTATTTAATACAGTGTTCGAAGAAGTTACTTTCTTAAGAAAAATTACGGATCGGTAGAGTAAACGAGATGGCGTTTTGCCAATAAACCATCGATTTTTATGAAATTATCGATGTGGATGATTTTGATAGCTCGCTTTTATGATCAAAACCAAAATTGTAATAAAACATTGTTGAATGATGCCTTTGCTTAAGAGAAAAACAGACCTAAAACACAGGCAAGGTGTGCTGACGATCGGAATAAAACTGCAGGCTTCGAATAACTGTGAGAGCAAGATGCTCTGAGGAACTAGCGTCATTGATCCCTTCGGCACTGGCGCACAGTCGGGAAATACGCTAAACGCGTGCCCAACATTTGTACACAGTTGACTTTTGCCACATGAGAACGTGTCGCTTCTATGAATCGTTTTTGTATTTAACGGCTCGTCTGTGGAATGGTATGCCGGCCTCTGTGTTTCCAACATAGGTCTCTTCAAGACCCAGATTCACTCCTTCCTATCCTCTAAAAGACCCTCCACACAGCATACTCAAAGATGACATAGACCTTGATGGAAATTATTACCCTCAGGGCCTCTTAAAAAAAGAGTTATCAAAACAGATTTGATGAATAAGTGTGTCCAAAGCTGTAGGCAGTAGGTTCACAAATAATAATAAGAAAACAGGTACACTCGTATAATGCTTATTTTGAATGCTTCGTTTCTGGTTCCCTATTCACTGCTAACCCAAATAATTAAGTAGGTCTAGCTACCTAATGATGGAACACAATCGATGCAGTAATTATTCCAAAGTCGATTTTATCATAAATAATTTTCATTAATTTGAACAAGTCCCGACTAAAATAATTTTAAAGATTCCTATTTACGGTGAGTATTTACCAGACCCAAGGGCTGAACCCATGTATTATTTCTGAACAGTCTCCTCAAAACTACACCGAGTTACGGTCTACGTTTGAGGGTTGAACCTGGTATGGAATTAACGAGGCTGTACGAGCCACTTACGGCAGCCTTCGCCGTAACTTGCCGTAAACACTGACCGCCAAGGGAGGGATGGATTCTGATGCAATTGAGCTTCAAAACACATTGATTGAAGACTTTTCTGAACAAGTAATAGGTTGTGGACAACTAAATATAGAAAGGATAAGTGTTAGGGTAATATAGTGATTGCTGCAGGGTGATAACCTTTTTTTTTGTCGATACTTAAATACACAAAGAAAAAATGTTGAATGATTTTAAAGTGCAATGAACTATTAGAAAAGCCGCCAAATCATCAACAATCAGCTGTGGATGAAAAAGCGCTCTTGTCGGTATTATACAAATTGACATAGTTTTGATAGCTGATGTCGGTAGCACGCGATGGTGTAAAATGACAATATAACTGTAGTCAACCGTAGATCAATAACACTATTGCGTTTTAGTAGTTGAAAATAATTTATTTTTGAAATAAAAATAATTCGTCAAACTAACACATGCGATCGTTTGGCGAACGTACGAACAATATCCTAACAAATATTCATCATAGTTTCTCAATATTTAGATTTTAGTTTTAATTTTGGTTATTCGTATATTTTATATTGTGGAAGTATATTTTTTTTGAGGACAGTAGTTGGCGACGATAACGTAGCGGTGCTTTGCTTCAGCCTGCGCTATGCCAAGCTAAACTTACCCGCGGCCGCCTGCCTCCCTGGTTACACCGATCGAGCTCTACACATATTGCTACGTCAAAACACACTTCGTAGAGACCCTCGTAGACCCCTGCAGACAAGCAGCAAGGACAGCCAACCTCTTGGAATAACTCAAGAGCTCAGGAACAAGTAATATGATGACATATGAGTATGTTACTGTATTATTTGGAAGAATTATGGCGTCGGCGTTTGGGGGCTAAGAAATAAACACTGCTGAGACAGTCATACATTGTTCAGATAGCAAACGTGAAGATGGTATAAATGTTAGAATTTATGAATTTCAACATGGTATAAAGATCCGATCTCATTACAAAGTGTACTACATGAAAACGAGAATTTTGGGCCTGTGAAGCTCAAAAAAAAGTTTACTCAGTTTTTTGTCAGAATTTAAGTCCAAATTGTTGTACACAGCAATGTACAATTATATTATATCGATTTGACTCATTTTTTGTGAAGATGATTTATGAACTATACTCTATCGAGGAAAACCAAATTTTGTATGCTTATGTGAACATAGGAATCTCTAACTCACACCAATTCCAAAGATATTTACTTATTTGGATACATTAAAATCAATTTTTTTTAATATATTCACAAAATTTACATCGTTTATCTCGAAATAAGGATTTATGGAAATACAATCGAATTATAAAGAAATGTTTTCATTCATAAAAATAATTTCGTTATTTTTGAGTTCTCTTGGAAACAAAAAAATATAAACTAGGATAAAAATAGACGTTTATTTTGGTTTTGGTTATATTCCAGCGCGTTTTTTTTTATTTACAAATATAAGGCTAATTTTTTTATGAAAATATTTTATACCACAATTCTGTTAGGTTTTCTTGTGATATTTTGTGCTACCGAATCGATCCAAGGAATATTTTTCATTTCCTGGAGGTTGTGAAAACGTAATAAAATCGCACATTTCCCCACCGAGATAACATTCAGCGTTTCCTCATTTTTATAATTTATTCTACTCTTATGTATTCTATCTTAACAAAGAGTTCTTATCTCGCTACAATTTGTCTTCGGGGCTGTCTCGTATTTTTGTGATATTCACAGCACAAAAGGAGGACCGTGTCACAGGGGAGAACAGCATATAGAATATAGCTACAAACTGGTACAGACGTGAGAAGGTGGCAATTTCGGTAGGCAGCTTCTGAAAATGTTGGGACAATCTATACCCGGCCTCTCGAGACCGTCGCACAATTGGACGTAAAAAAATTAGTACGTAAATATATAATATTACAAATTTTCGCATATTGGCTGATAAAAACATTGACAGACCGGAATTTAATTAATTTGATCGAGGACTGAATAGATGTTAGTAAAAAAGGTAATAAACCAGAGTTTTTTGGTTCAATTTGTGGTTTAATATAATATTAATATGAAATATAGCACGCACCGGTTTGGTCGTAATGAATTTTCCTCATGGCAGAATACGATCAAAAACTGATAAAAGATGAGCGATAGGAGAATGCACTCTTCGAACGTGTAAGGAAGTACATGTCGGAGATAACTCAAGAAGACAAGGAATGATCAAATGAAATACTCGTGTCGGGATAACTGAAGATTGTGCATAGATGCGGAAATGCAAAAAAAAAAATGAGAAAACCCTAATAAAAAAGTTTTTATAATTTTCGTGATAAATACTATTTTTGAAATAAACACAGCAAATCATTTCAAGGCTAAACGAAACAGGCTGAACGGCTCAATAAAACAACTCGATGCATCAGAAAAGGGAAAATAATTTTTTTATTTTATTTACAAAACATTTTACGTTATCCGATGTACTCGTACATAAAACATACAGTCCTGTGACCAACTCTTATCTTTACCCGTTTTATTTTCATACATCACGACACAAACTTATTCGAAAATGTTGGCAGTTAGGGGTAAAGCGTTATACAAGGTGACCTGAAATTCCGGCTTCTAGACATTGTTTCTTCTGATTTTTTTTTAATTAAAAAACCTTTGTAACTTTCTTCCTCTCTTTTCTTTTCTATCGGACCGGTTTCACCCTATCACGGGTATCTTTAGACTGGTAATTTTAAAACTAAATCTATGGTATACGAGTATATAGCATATATTTCTGGAAAGCGTCACACTGTTTTCTGATATTGTAAATTTATAACATGAAGTTTATTTTGTTGCTGACGGAAGATCTTTACATAATTTAAAACTCGGGTTGGTTTATTACTTTCTGAAAGACGGTTTACATTATGTTTGTTTACTGATCTATGGGTTTTAAAAAAAATCTACGTAATGTCTATCGTGTCAGCTTTTGTTTAAACAGATGGTTATTTCTGTTGTTGTTTTTTCCCCGTGATCTCTGTTTTGTTTGCTAAAATGAGTTTTAAAGCAGTTTTTGTCCTATACGAGGTGTGTTCAAAAGAAAAGGTGAATTTTGAATTTCCGCGGGCTGTGTACATTCGATTATCGATTTTTTTGTTATGTTGGTACACATATGTTTATCATATGTTAGCATTATCAACCATTTTGGATCAGTGGTTTGTTTTTGACAACTGGAAAGGTTAGTCACGTTTTTGTGTGTTCTTCGATTTTTTACTTTAGGTTCGTTTTCTGGGGCATCATCAATCCGATTGAAGTGAAATTTTAGATTTGCTTTATTTTCTATGTCCTCATCAGCTTTTCTTCAAAAAATATTAATGAATTTTAAACTTACTTTGTAATCACCACTCTTTTAATATATACATATCAAAATGTATCGAAAGCGGAGATTTCCTCATCACGACATACAGAATAATAATTTCCATT
The DNA here is from genome assembly GCA_022606495.2 of Halesus radiatus. Taxonomy (NCBI): domain Eukaryota; kingdom Metazoa; phylum Arthropoda; class Insecta; order Trichoptera; family Limnephilidae; genus Halesus; species Halesus radiatus. The sequence goes on from JAHDVE020001346.1 coordinate 104,170, forward strand.
AAATTTATTATTATTTTTTTTCTATTTTATATGTCCCGATAAGGAAATCTTCGCCTTTGAAACATGTTGATATGTATATATTAAAAAAGTTGTGATTACAAAGTAATTTTTAATTAATTCATTAATAAAGACACCACAAAGTGAATACCAATCTCTTGAAGAAATTATATGTAAAATATATTATTATTTTATATTTAGGTGGCCATCGGGGTAATATTCTTCTTATAGTTCGCTATCTGCGACTAAATTCCCGGTTATATATTTTGTCTCGTATAAAATTTATTTGTATTTCCTATTTAAATTCACTTGTGTCAGATACTATTAATGCATTTAAGTAAGATTAAAATATTAGAGGTTGAGATGGTTGAACTCTTTAAAGCATTGTAATTGGCTTTTGGGAAAAAAATCTAGTATTAGATTGATCACCCAGTTTTAATTCGTACATTTTTATAAATAGTGGTAGTGTGTTTTAATGTTTGTAGTTTTATTTGCATCAAAAGCACTTTACGTGAGAATATAAATGCTTATAGTCCAAATAATTTTCTATAAACTTTATTCAATCGATGAATTTTACGCATTCGCCTCTCAGCTTTTAAAAATAAGGGCCTAAAATATGTTTTTTATATCTAATATAAATTTCTTTCTGAAAATGTTATTTCGGAACGTTTAAGAAAGAGCCGAAACGAAATGGCGTTTAGGGTTTACTTTTAGAGGGCGCCTAATCCCTGAAATGGTGGACGTCTCTGCGAGGGTGGATTACTGCCCTACCGATATTAGTATCCCCAACGAACGAACGATTCACATTTCATCAGTGATTATTTACTCATACACTAAAAGGAATCTATCAAATGCTTCGATTCATTCTCTAATGTTCCAGTTGAATACCACCTTTTTACGTATTGTACCCTACGCCGATATTAGTAAGTTTGGGAGTACTTACACTGTCGTTGAATGTTCCTTTGCCTATTTGGCATGTCACGGAAAGGAAAGTTTAAGCTGTTTCATATCTCTATCACAGAGGTCAGTTAATAAAACCGTTTTAACAAATTTGACGCTTTCAGCAACCCGAGGAGTTGAAGATATATGCTATTCCTATGTATTTATTTGTTCCGTGCTCTGTTATAAAGAGATTTTTTCTGTTTCGTTAAGCCGTTATCAAACACCTCAGTTCGAAATATTTTATTTAATAAGTTTTTCGACTCTTTACCACGAAAAACTCAACCATATGTATTGTGAAAATACCTTTGGCATATTATTCAGATTCATTCACTAACTTTGTTATCAGAAAGCGACTTTAAAATAAACAATTTATTTCTGTAGGATACATACGCATAATATTTAACGGTGATTTTAAAATTCGCTTAAAATACATTAACAATTAGTTCAAATAGAAAGTTCTAAACGTTTTACGCAACCATGTTCTTTACGCTATCCAAATAGTTATTCGTGAATACCATATTCGTCCAGAAAAGGAGTAAGTTGTAAAGTAGAAGTAAATAGGAATGAAGGGAGATAACGAATAGTATGCTTTTCAAGCAATTGGTTAATTGGATCTAATGAGCAAAAATAGTTTAAATGGTCTATCGGCAATGAAAATCTTATTAATTGTTTTTGTGTTAAATTCGTAGAACTCCATTTAATTTTTTAAAAATTTAATGTAAATCAAATTTAATAATGTTATTACTAAGTTCTGCAAGTATTTTTAGTTGTTATTATTGTGACAGCTGTTTTGGCGTTTAAGGCCATTTTCAAACTGTGGTCAATCCACATTGCGACGACTTATTTATATGATTTAATTTACTCCCACTCCTTTAAAATTTGGATGGGTAATGATTTATTATCGGTGAAACCGATTTAGTTAGAAAGCAATTAAAATTCTGAATTCTGTGAGGTTTTCACATTTATAATGTGTTTGCTCGTATTTACCTGACAATCTTTTCTTAATTGATTTATTTAAATCTGTTGTATTGTTTTGATAATGGGAACATACTGAGAAGCGGTGAGTATATAATTTTCCTTACTCACCGCTTCTCATTTTAATCAACATTTTAAAAACTCTATACCACGATGGAAATAACATTTGACCTGCAAATGGTTGCGTTGAGAAACAACTCCAAACAGAAACAGATGTTTACAGGATACAAGAGCGCCCTGTTAAAAGGGTCTTTAAATGGCAAAGGACACCTCTATTCCGCATTTCTTCATCGTTCAGGCTCCCTATTCACATCTCCGATACATTTCCCGCGGAAAGCGTGTTCGATTCACAATCAAGTGAATATCTGGGGTGAAATTTGTATTCTGTCACAAGCACGGGACACGGGATAAGATGGCGTCGAATACAATATGACATCCAACTGAAAGCGGAATTTAATCCCGGGAAGCGATTAATCAAGATGAACTTTGATGGAGAGGTACATTTCTACTAGACATATAAATATGAGCGGCTGTATTCTATTTTCCACAAGAGCTTGTACCGTACAATATTACTGTACAGATGGGGGCAGACCTTGGACAGGAGTTACTTATAACTAGGTTGGTCTTAATGTGTTGAACGCGACATAATGCTCAACAATTTTCTGGGAAGCTTTTGTTTTCTTGGAATATCTGAAGCGAAGCGGACAAGAATCGTCTTGATCTATCAAATGTGACAAAACTTTGACCAGATAAGAGATCTTCTTGCTTTGAAAGCTTTTCTTCTAGCTTTTGAAAATAACTGATTGGATATGGACTAGAATGGTTCCGGCATCCCACGTAATTCATTGTCCCATTAGTTAAATAGTCCGGGAAATTAGATATCTTTCTGGCTGTCACAAAAAAATATTTATGAAAATGTCCATGGGCCATTTTGATATATTACTGATTCTCACATTTACTAAGTAAATGATTGGACTTTGAAACTTTCCCTTTTTGAATGCGAATAAGATATTCAATTTTGTTGAAATAAGTTACTATTGAAGTTCATAAACCTCTTTGTAATATTTAATCAATATTAACAAATTTCACTCGAAACATGAAACCGAAAAAGACGCTGAAGAAAAATAAGGTGTTAGTAGCATTTGGGAGTCGAACCCAGGACCTATGTCCTATTAGGACAAGACAGAGGTAACGAGATGTGACTAATTCCTTTTTTTTGTCGGTCTTATTTGGTTTCATGTTTCATTTGAATTTTGTTAATTTATCTTCTTCGATGATTAAAAAAAAAAGGATTTTTCATTGACTAAATTTATTTTTAGACATTGAAAGAACATAATTTAATTTATTAAATAATACAGTTTTAAACAAAACAAGTAAGGCGGTGCACACCGTTTTACTAGTTCAAACATGTTCACCTGAATTTAGGCTATTTTCTGTATTAATAAAATTCTTCAGTTGAAGCAGGGTTATAGGGCGGTGTTCGTAAACCTTCGCTTTAGTTTTGGAAATAAACATTTCTTGAACAAGAACTATCTTATAGAGATGGAAATGAAGATGTTTGTGAATAATTGGGTGAACTGGATGACTAGTAATTATCCAGTCAACCACCCTGTGACAAGTGTGGAAGAATTGTTACCACGTGATTTTCAAAACCAAGACAGAGGTTTCAAATACCGCCCTACAAAACTGAAGAATCTTATTCGGCAGGAAATAGCCGGAATTCCGGTGAATATGTTGAAACGTATAGAGAGGAGCTTCAGGAATCGGTCGCTATCAGTACACGGAGAACGGTGGGCATCACCTTAAAGATGTTATGTTAAGAATTACATGATTTTAAACTTTAAATTATGATCTTGGATTATCAAAAATAAATGTTGTCTATCAGCATTACTTTTTATTTTATTCGCTTTAAAAAAAGGAAGTTCCAAGGCCCTACCCTGTAGTGTCAAGGCAAAACACCTAGCGTCTGTCACGAGTGGAAATAATATTTATTAAGTAAAAGATAATAAATATTAATATTAAGGTATAAAATAAAATGATTCTCAGGCAGAATTTCTGTTTCCAAAGAAAATCACTGTAAAGATAACTTGCTAGTAAGAGATGAGATATACCTATTTGGCATTGATTTTGAATAATTAGAAAGAGTTTTTTTCACTCATTGGTTCACTTTCACCTTTAGCTCAAGACTTAGACATTCACTCCTAGGTTATCTAGAACTTTATAGAATTTTTTATACCGATAAAATCAGTAGACAAAGCAGCGGACCTGGTAATGCGAGAAATTTTTATTAACCCTGAGCCGTTCTAGAAAAGCAATAGGAAATCAATAGTCTTTCTCGAATAAATGTTACGACGTGTTGCGAATTCAGAGATTTTATCCATTAAAATGCTTTCCGATTTTTAAATGAAAATAATTCCTTAAGTGCTTTCCCTTTTCCTGCCACTTTGGATTAGGTGTAATTAGTATTTAAATTGAAGTAATTGTATTGAATTAGTCTTTCCTATGATTTTCGGTAAGATTTTTTCATTTGAATTTGTCAAATTTCTGTTTATACTACGTTTTGGAGGTTCGCTTTTTCATCTGCAGTTGAGAAGTATTAGTAAAGGCACTCCAGTATAAACAGCTTGAATTAAAGAGGCTACCGCTCGAATGAATTTACATTTTGTTAATGCCCTGAGAGTCTCATTAAACACGTTTCCTTGTCTCTTTATTTATATAGGCTATTTCAGGCCCCGTAGAGAGCCTCTATGTAAACGGAATCTGCATAAAATAGTTTTTATTCTTGATTAGAATTAATTACATTGTTTTATGTAAATCGAAGAATTATAATATTTTACTAAAAATTGCTTATCTGGTTCAGGAAACATTCATTAAGGGCTAGCACTCAAAAATGGCCCTAAACATCACGTTGCAGAAAAAAAAACACAAATAATATATCTGTTAATTCTATACGGGTAGTTAGGAAAATATATATATGGTTTCAGAAGACAAAAACTGTAATCCATAAATTTTATGAAATACTTCTTCAATGAATGTAAAATAGCTTTGTGGTGTCATTATTAATAAAATCAATAAGAAATATTTTGTATAAACCACTATTTAATACATAAATTTGATATTTTTCTAAAAGATGTCCCAAAATGTCTGTAAATAGGTGCAATTTGAAATCCAGTGGAAGCAAATATTGAACGTTTTACCTAAAATTCCAGTGCGTATTTCACACAAAGAATTTGAAAGACGAATACAATTTGAGGATTATCGTCTTTTGAAACCCTATACATTTTACTAATTACCCCTGTAGAATTAACAGATTAGTAGTATTTCTTGAATTACCAATTTGCAAAATACGTATTTTTGGGTGCGGACTGTTAATTTAAATTTGTTAATAACAAAGGAAATTTAATTTGTAGGAGTCACCTTAGAATAACTGATTGCACAGAAATGTTGGAAAATATTTTCTTGCTGCGAAAATAAATACAGATTTCAATAATCGAATCCCTGAAAAGTAATACTGAATTTCACATTTAACTATATATATAAAGGGTTTCTTGTAATATTGTATTATATTAAACATGGATATTGTTTTCTCGTTGAATTGTTTTCAATTGTAAACACATACAGGCATTGTGTATACTTCACTTGTAACATTGCGATATAAAATCAACGATGTGAGGAGCAATTCATATCACATTGAGTGAATATCGTTCTAACCTTTGGATATTTATATTGAAATACTAAAATCTTTAATTTTGTTTGATTTATTTTTTAAGTAACGGCATTTATAGAATGAATAGCAAAAGAAAAACTAACTACATTTTGAGATCCAGAATATTTCAAGGTTTTTTAAGCTAGTTTTTCAACACAAAACATATATTAAAACGTAATTATGTCACCTAAGTGTTGTTTCCAATAGAAAAGTCAATTAGAATTTGCAGCAGAGACATTTTATAAAAAAAAAAATCGGTTTTGAAAAAAAATAAACAATGATTTATATCACTCGAATGAACATATTATGTCATATTTTAACTAACTAATATATGAAAAACTTTATGGAAGCTTTTTAATGGAATATTCATATCCGAAAATGTCTTTCTCGAATAAATTTGTATTCAGTAATAGAAGAGGTTTTGTTTGCTGTCTTCTCCGGCAAGATTTGCATAAATTGGAATATACTTTTTCTGTTCTCGTCAAGTTTTGATATTTCAAAACATCGAATAATTCTTTAGCGCTTAATTTATACTGGTTCACAAGAGACTTTGATGGATTACTGTAAAATGAAAGTGTATTATTTAACGAAAAATAAAATATTAGCATAGGAAAACAGATCTCGGGCATCTTTGGAAAACAATCTAACAATTGTTGGTATATAATACATTAGTTGCCTAAAAACAACATTTCCTTATAACTGGTGGTATTATAATTATAATTATCATTTTTTAAATTAAAGTAAATCAAATTTACTAATGTTGTTAACATGTTCTGCAAGTATATTAGTTTTTACATCTGTTACAGTAATTAAATAATTAAATACTAGCAGAACTTAATAATAATGTTTTAAATTTGATTTATTTTAAACTAAAAAAACAATTTTTTTTTATAGAAAGCAGTCGCTTTGTGGTTAGACAAACTTAATAAAAATAAAACACTTTTTTTCAAAGTTTTTCGGAATTCGCCAATCACCTTATTGATAAAGACCATACCTTCATTCAAAGCACCGGTGCTAATATTCTTCATAAAAATGGCCATGGAAACAGATTAAATAATTTAGAATCACTCGTAATAAAGAAAGCAGTTAAAACCAAAAATAAAATTCTGAATAATCAACTAAATGTGTCCAATAGCCCAATATGAGGTATATTTCAAACTCAGAACTCTATTTAAAAACAATTAAATAGAGTTCTACGAAATGAACACAATAACAAAATATTATTAAGTTTTGACATTACTTCGATTCTTGGAATTTCGCAAAAGCTCTTTTGTATTTCTGGTTCAATACAGCGTTGATAGAGTGAACTGTTTAACTTAAAAGGTAGATTCATATTTTTGTATTTTTTTTTTAATAATGCCTCCCTAAAATAGTTGATTTTCTGCTCCAAATATGAAATACTTCTTCCGCATGAATTATCGAAGTAAAGAGAAACGACCAAAATTTGTAAAAAAAACATTTTCGAAAAAGGTTTGTTTTCCAACTTTTTCGTTTATTTATTTTTAATCATCACAGTATTTTATAATCTAACAAAAAATATAAATAAACACTAGAGGTATAAAATATATTGAACAAATGAACAGAAATTAAAAGAGTATATTGGTACACGTTATATAAAAGAAGGAGATATGACATACTCGTATTATAAAATAAACAAAAATTTACTGAACCAGATTTGTATAAATATATATCTACATGAATATGAACAAATAAGATACAAAACGAAAGAAGCACAAAAAAGATGGTTTAATAAATTAGTGGTTTTTTAGAAAATGATTTCCAGAAAATAAAATTGTGAACCAACATTTGCCTCGTCTGCTACCTGCTACCAGAGCAGTGATCCATAAAAGGAAGAAACATAAACAAGTTTCAATGATATTTTTACTGCAGAGTAAAAAACCGATATTCCTTTTATGATGCGCTGCCTGTCTTTAATGTTAGCGGAATCCATTCCACCCCGCAACAAAATACACACCTCTCCATTCCCCTCTTCTCAGAAGCAACGGGGTGAAAAGTTCCAGCGCTTTGCAAATAGTTCAGAGTGCAATAAAAAAGGCAGTTGACGACTTTGCGATAAACCAAGTTTCAGTTTAGTTTTGAAAGAAACGATTTCAAGAACTAAAACTGTATGTTAATGTTCTCCACATCGCTGGAAAAGCAGCATAGAGATTTAATCAAACTTTTTTCAAAAGAAGGTTCGATGAAGGTGAATTTAATTTAAATATTGAAACGTGTTATGAACAAAGTTTTACCAGATGCATTCTTAGAAGATCATTCCATTATAAATTTCTCATTTTTTTATCATTTGTCTGGATTTCGTTCATCTGAATCCTACGAAAGAATTGTACATCTTTTCAAGATAAGTGTGTTTTTTGCATTATTCCAAAACGGCATTGTAGATGTTGTTAGATTAGATATTGCTTGAGATTTTACAAATCTTTATTCATATCGAAAGAATTTTATTTTAATAATGTTATTAGCGCTCTCCTGTTTAGAGTACCCATGTATCTGATCTAGCCGGCTCTCTAAGCTCTGTACAGTGCAATGTTCTTTCCGAAACATTGGTTCGTGCATACTAGGCGAAATCCTATTGTACTTGCAAGAACACTCCCCCAATCTTAAACCCCTTTCCACAAATTGAAACCTTAGCAAAAGGGGCTGGTTTCATTTTCGATTAATCCTAATAAAATTAGCCGATCTTAGCTATTCATCATTTGTTTTGGTATATTTCAAGTACTCAATACAATCTTAAACATTATTCCAGTATTATAATATTGCTTCATCAAGGCACCATCCAGGCATCGCCATATTGCGTTACCAAATTGGGCACGGTCCATTGCATTCCCAGTATCATCTCCTCACGTAGTTTTAGTATTGATTTGTGTTCCCCAACTATGTTTTGTTCCACAATATAAACGAATTATTTAGTTTGATACTGAATTTGAATAAATTGTTAGTATTAAAAATTAATAAAAAATTGAATTCATGTTGTAGAATTTGTAGAATTTTGGTTAAGTTAAAGTTCATTATTACTAATAACTATTATTATTAAAGTAAACAGTTTGATAATGATTTTGGAAGGAACTGTTAACACGCGTTATAAAAATTACTTGGCAGTATATTTTTTTGAATAAATAGTTTATTTTTTAAACATTATATTAGTGTTTATTATTAAATTAAAAAAAAATTAAAATTAAATTTAAAAAATGAACAACAACATTGTTAACATCACCTTTATTTGTTATATATTTTTGAGGACCGGGTTTCGCCACTACCGTATCTTCTTCAGGGCAGTATATTCTTAAACTATGAACAAAGATATATGTGTTATAGATTGATAAAAACAGGGGAGTGAAGGGCCAAGGGTGGGAGATCAGCAGGTACCGGACCGGGAAGGGGGTATACTTTGTTTATTGAGAATATTTTAAGAATCGGATTTTTATTTTAATTTATTTGATTATTAATGAGTCCACTATTAGTGTTTTTGGCTTTCCTTATTTCTAATGCTTCTACGTTATCTAGTCTAATGCCTATTTCATTTTTATGCAGTAAACTAGTGCCTGTATTTTTATTGAATATGCGGTCTGTTTCTAAGAGGTGGTAGGCAAATTTCCAGAACCCATTATTATTGAGACATTATAAGTGTTCTTTTGCCCGGATATTAACGTTACGTAACGTTTTGCCTACATAAAACTGAACGAATTGAACGAATGAATGCCCGAGTGGCCTAAAATATTTTCTTTACCTTTACCGTTAATTAAAAATTAACGGTAAAGGTAAAGAAAATATGTCACATCACCAAGTTACCGCTTCGTATGAAAATATCTTAAAATTAAATGTTAATAATTAATGATTTAAAAATAAATATTCAATATCAAATGTTATATTCTTTAACTAGCTATTACGCATGATTTTTATCAAGGGAAGGGACGTGACTGAACAGAATTAAAACAGAAATTTTGTTTCATAGAATTAAAAAAAAAACACATTTCTAATCTACTTGTATATATATAAAAATCAATGTAAGTTGTTTCTTTGTTTGTTTGTCCTTGATAATTACTGGAGCGGTTTTGCCGAAATAGCACATATGTTAAACCGTTGCTATAACGTTTTAAAATTAGTATGAAAAACATTGAACCCGCCATGTTTTATTTAGGTTAGCCCATAGATATAACACTCTGGTTAGCCACAGATTTCATATTCAGAAGAATACGTTTTTTTTGGGTAGAATATTTTCAAAATGGAAAACACAAGTAGTTACCTGAAAGAATTTTGTGATTTAGATATGTTTTGAAAAAATAAACGTTTGGAATGAAATAAAATATTCAAATGAATGTTTCTTTATTTGGAGATAGTTACTTTCGCTGTCAAATCAATTATGGCACCCTAATGACCGAATGAAGCAAAAATTCACAACTTCATAACTTTATTTAAAAAAAAATCCTAGCAAGTCCGGATACACATCAGCTAGTATGGAATAAAAATAATCGCCATATAAAATATATTGTAGGTAGGTTTTATCGCTTGCATAGAGTTGACAAATCTTTTTATGAATGGAAATGTTTTCTTAAAACATACATTAGTTCTAACTGTGAAAATGCCACTCTTTTACGCACAAGGAAATAATATTATTTAGTAGTAGCATAAAACCTCTTCAATTTTTTGGTTGTTTTGGGGTACCTCCGCCTACAAAGTATACACGTTTAAAGGGTTACGAACATGGTATGTTACAAGTTTCGGAAACACTGTTGCAAAGAGATATACTGTTGGCACTGGAGTCAATCTTCAATATTCCACAATCGGGAGAAAAGGCGCGGTGAAAAATACTGACGAAACATGAAAATATATGAGTACTGAGATAAATTTATGAAATAACCGGAAATTTTTACGTACGCGATATCTCCGGATCACTTGTTCAAATAATATGCTTATGGCAAATGCATTAATATCTAAGCTCCGAATTGATTCATGGCTTCAGGCAAATACTGTAGAAATATACTAACACTCGCACCTCTCGACATTTACCATACATTGAGATGGCAACATGCTACACTACCGCCTCAGTGGCCCGGACTATGCAGGCTTGTATTGTATTGCCAGACTGTATTGCTGTTTTAATAAATATTTTGGTTTCTTTGTGCGACTAGCGAGGTTTTAAATGTTAACACAGTCCACGAACGAAAAAGGAATAGAACCGTGTTAGGCGACCAAAAAATTATTTTTTAATTTCTGGATTCTATAACTTATTAACTATATATTTCACAGAACATCTATTAAATTGTATGAAAAAACCAACTCGGGCCGGTAGATGGCGCTAGTGTAGCATCTTTCCATTAAATGTCAATAGCTGGAGGTATTGTCATTTAAGAGTAATTTGATGCAAATACATAAATATATTGTCAGAGAATTGTTTATCTAAAAAAATGGAAAGAATTGTATTTTCTTTTAGTGGTGACGATTTTCTACAATGATAAAATACAATATTTTGACAATCTTAAAACGGAAAATCCTCCTAGTTGGATAGTCAAAGCATTGTATAAACTATTGCATTTGTATATTCAGTACTAAATAAATAAAAATTAACTAGAATTTAAAATTATCACCAAAATGAGCTGTTTTTATAAAAGACGCTTGTGATGTTGCTTCCGCCAACATTTCTCGTCACATTTTCGTCCCACTGATGTTGTTGTTAGCGGTAAACAAACTGCGTAGGCGGAACCTACATACTCGTATTTATACATCCAGGCAAAACCCAAACCATTTGCTTTGGTTTATAAATTCAATCATTCTTTAGGAATTTTTCTCTTTGCATTTTTTGAACGACTTTACTAATATCTAACTTTCATCATTTGTGTGAATAGCCTATTGCAATTAATGCAACATTTATTCAGAATTACCATGTAAATATTTAAATACCTGTGTGGTAGAAGTAGAGAGATATCTGCAAATTATTTAAGCCTCAGAGAACTGTATATTCTGGGATTAAGCTTTTGCGTTGTAGGTATCGTTTAAGCCCCATAAGCCCAGAGCCCAACAAAACTCAGAAGTTCATAAACTGAGAGATGAGTTCAGGATGACAAACTTCAATGTAATCCAGACCACTCGAAAACTATTGCAGGGCGGGTAAACAAACTGTCAGCGTTCTTTATACGGCATTGTCAAGTCAAGCACTAAAAATATGACTTGGCTCATTTCAACATTCTGATTAAAAACACCGATGACTTCTTTCCGCTTGTTTGTTTATGAATGGACCCAGTTTCACAATTCATATTTATTAGCTTTACAAGCACATATGTACTTACGGTATCAAAATCCTATAGATACCTTAGTTTAAGTATATGATTTACAATGTGTTAAGTCGTTAAATCAAATTAGAAAGTCATACGACTTATTGCTATATGAAAATAATTATGATAATAGCGATATATACATTGATTCGTAAAATGCATTTATTTTGAGGCTTGCCATAATTATTTTATAATCCATAATTTTGACAGCCTCCATGGTCGAGGGGTAAGGCTCTCGACTACGAATCCGAAGATCGCGGGTTTAAATCCCGGCGTAGGCGAGTAAATTTTCTATAATTAATTAGTGCTGTTTTACAATTAATTAATTTTAAAAGAATGTATAGTATTTTTGCGCACGTTCCAGAGTGGAAGATACTCCCAGTATCGCCCTGGTGAGAGACCACCATTCAGAATTGAAACGTTGCTTGAAATGGCTTTTAGCCGAATTTGGTGACCAGATCTGAATAGCCAGGTATTTCCCCATCTTCCTCCTCGTCTTCTCCCTCCCATCCCTAGTACCTTCAGCCTCACAATATTCCTCAATTGGGGATACCATAGTCTCACTAGCTCCAGACGGCTGGGAGTAGTTGGGACTCTCGTGCGGTATTCATATAAAAAAAATTATAATATACACGGATAAATTTGTTTTGAACCACTTCAATTTAATTTAATAATCCTATTTTCCTGACGAGGGAAGGGTACTTTCTCAACATTCAATCCTTTAAAATCTCTTAGTTCCCTTCTCTTCTCTCTTTTACCAAGGAAATACATAATTATATTATTGTAATGATTTTTTTGCATAATTTTTTTTATATGTATAAAAGATCTGTTATCAAAATACATGTATTTGGGTTTTTATTGTTATCTCTTGATATACTTACAAGCGGTATCAGTCGATCGCCACAACTGTTTTATCAACTAGTCGCTTCAAGAAAAAAAAGTGTGGCCACAACTGGTTTATGTGATATTATATTTCTTTAAAAATGTTAGTATTATATACAGATACAATCAGATACAATAGTGAAAAATTTTAGACAAAAGCAGTAATTAATAGGGATGTAATAAAGAGTTGTTTATTTAACTTTCTTATGGTGTGTTAATAAAATAATGAAAATAATCACTTTACCATCATTTGTATTTATAATAATTCTAACTTTAATCATTTTTCGATTACGAAACAAAAAAACATTAATTATAATTGGATATTTTAATTATGACTAATTAAAAGATCGAACTCTTTTAACATCACCTTTCGATCAGTATCTAATGCAAAGGTGTATTGCTTTCGCTCCATTTCACATAAAACATTTTTGTTCTTCTTTTTTAAATTTAAAAAATAATAAATAAAAAAAATGTTAAAGTTCCATTTCTAAATAAAATAGTTATAATGAAAGCAAGCAATAGAAACATCTCTTTTGGTATCACTTTAAACGTCCTAAAACTATGACTTTTGATGTCTCGAATCCCGGGAGTACATAACGACGAACGTCCGTTTCAATGAATCGTACCCCGTAATTCCCGACTGATCAACACATTGTAAAAAACAAAATTAATAGTAATAAAAAAATAACTATCAGAGAAATCTCTGTAGATATCACCTCAAACGTCCTTCAACTATGAATTTTGATGTCACGAATCCCAGGAATACATAATGACAAATGTCCTTCTCGGTGCATCATTGTCATCCCACGGTCAGTGGTTCCCGACTGACCGGTGGCCAGTGACCAGCATGCAGTTCAATTTCCCCTTCCTGACAGGTTTAATTCCTCATCCCAGAGTAATGCGACGCGCCCTGACAGCGTCTGACAGATAAGGACACTAAACCTGCCATAATTGTACCTAATTGATATGAGTCATAACAACTAGCTGACAAATACACGATGTGAATTGAAGTATGGAACTACAGCGAAGAAATAATTTACAGCACATATTATTATTATTTAACGTCGAGTTTCTCGCATATTCTCCAAATCTTTGGGGGCGATTATTCCTCACATTAAAAATGTCCAGAGCTTTTTCTAAGAGCAATATTTCTTCTTTACAAAAAAGCATTTATGTATTTTTTTAAATAAAGTTGGCACTTTTTAGTTATGAACATTGTAAACGTATGATTACTTTTCTTGTATTCACTTAACACCCATTTGCATTTCTTTTTATTTAGTTGAATTGTTCTGGTGTACCTATTTTTAGCTATGCTAGGAATGCTCCTGTGTTTTTTATATATTACATACGCCCATATAATCTTTTTCGTATTCTGTGATAGTACATAATATAATAGTGATAGAGGAGTAAATGTAAATGATTTGTACTTACAAACAGAACCAATTCGTGATATAATAAACCTTTTAAACATTAGTATTTATTGAACGGGTATGCTATTATAGCCTTCTTGTATCTACATTCCGTGCAATTGAACACATCCACTACTTCTACGAAAGTATTACCAACTACATGCAATCTAGGTACAAGCGAGTATTTAAATAACTAGGTCTTGATATATTGTTGTTACAATAAATTATTATTTGGATCGAGTAGTTTTCGTTGGTATTTGAAAGGTAATTGGGCTAAGCAAATGGGTGTCTATAATACCATAAACAATTTATAAAATAAGCGTAAACTCTGAAATAAGTCTTCTATCTGAGAAATTTAATAATTTTAATTGGTTCATCAAGTAATTGTAATTTATGGTTTCAATATGTAGAACGAGTTTATAGTTAACATATCTTTATAGAAATTTATGTAGAATTTTTTCGGAGTAAATATCAATTTTGTGGACCAGATAGAATAATGTTACATTCAATTTCACTTCGAACTAAAGAAGAATACAAGATTTTTAATGCTGAAATGTTCCCAAGGGTCTGGCATTTCGGAGAATGAAGACAAGCATTTTTAATACTTTATTTGTTACTGTGGGGGAAAAATTGATTCGGAATAGAAATTAAAGCTAAGTTCAGTAACTTCAAGGACAAGGGTGAGGGCAGCATTATAAATTTGTTTATTCGGAATAATTTAAGAATTGGACTTTTCTTTAAATTTATTTGATTATTTGTGAGTCTACTATTAATGTTTTTGGCTTTCCTTATTTCTAACTCTTCCAAGTTATCTAGTCGAATGCCTGTTCCATTTTTATGCAGTAAACTAGTGCTTGTATTTTATGTAAAAAAAATTAAAGTCCAATTTTTAAATTATTCCCAATAAACAAAGTACACACACTTCCCGGTCAGCAGGTACCTGCTGATCTCCCACCCTTGGCCCTCCACTCGCCTGTTTTTATCAATCTATAACACATGTGTATCTTAGTTCATAGTTTAGTTGTATACTGCCCTGAAGAAGCTATGGTAAACCCGGACGGCAAAAGTATAAAATAAAAGTGATGTAAACAAAGTTATTGTTTTATTTTTTTAAATTATAAATTTTATGTCGATAGTTGAAGGACTGATTTATTCTGAAAAATCTTATTATCTGGCATTTTATAATGTATAGATAAAGTTTGTTAAGTTACACTAATTTTGTAATTTGTTTAAGTTTGTTTGAATGTGAATACAGACGTCTGTAAGTTTGGAGAGCTTTAGATCGTCGGCGAAAAGCAACACATTAACGTAACGATATCATTAATAAAAGGTAAAAACAATAAATGGGCCTCAATGTGACCCTTGAGGTATACCTCTTATAGCCATGAATTTATATGACAAATTGCAAATGTTTTTTTCTTGAAGAATTCTATTGGTTAGGTAGCTCTTTATCAATTTTAGTAATTAATCCTTAGTACTGAATTTTAAAAGTTTATTACGATGGATTTTATTGTTTACTTTGTCAAATGTTTGTACAAAGTCCGTAGATATAGGTATATTGAGTCGATTTGGATTTTATTTTAAAGTGAAAATGATATAAAATGTTCGGTTTCATGACATTTGATCCCAGTTGATCCCCCCGACAGTTGATCCCCGAAAGTATTATTTCTGCCGTATGTCCTTATTTGTAAAGTAAGTATGCAGAGAGGATATGCGGCCGTATAACAAAAGTCGATATACTTATATCTGCAGGCGTCTTGAGTGAAAATCCCTTAGATAAAATATTTTTACTGGCAATAATGACCAGTCCCAGGAGGAGTATGTCGTAACGATATGCGGGAGAACAACAAAATATGACATACTTATATATGCAGTCGGCTTTGAGAAAATGCACTATAGGTTCTTACTTGTATATAATATAACGAAATGTCCCTGAAGGGGTGAGCATGGAGGATATACGGGGGTAGGTATAACAAAAGTCGATATACTTATATCTGCATTCGTCTTGAGTGGAAATCCGCTATACAAAATATTTTTAATAACAACAACGCGGAGTCGGCATATAACAATATGTTCAAGTATGTCGTATTTTGTTATTCGGCCGTATATCCTCTCTGATTACCATTTCGGAGACATTTAGTTATATTATATGCAAGTAGGAACCTTTAGCATGTTTTCCCAAAGCCGACTGCATATATAAGTATGTTGTATTTTATTATTCACCCGCATATCCTTATTGCATACTCGTACTCCTCCGGAGACTCGGCATCATTATAATTAAAAATATTTTATTTAGCAAATTTCCACTTAATACGCCTGCAGATATAAGCATATCGACTTTTGTTATACTGCCTCATATCCTCTCTGTATACTTACTTTACAAATGAGGATGTTAAGCTGAAATAATCCTTAGGGTATCAACTGTCGAAGGGATCAACTGTCGGAGGATTTAACTGTCCGAGGGATCAACTGTCGGGGGGATCAATTGTCGAGGGATCAACTGTGGGGTCACCAAAATGTTCGTATGAAGAGAGATTTGTTAGAGCGGATCTGCATAAAGCCAAGCTGTTTAGGCATAATGATACGATTAATTTGTATATAGAGTCTACCGAGTAAAAGCTTCACAAATTATTCGGGTATTATGGAGAGCATGCAAATGGCCGATAATTGTTGACATTATGATTATCGCCCCTTTTAAAGACAGACGTGAGATAACAGTTTTTCCAGGGATCAGGGAAGCAGCTAGTGCTCAGTGATTGGTTGAATATTTTAAATAATATTAACACAGAGTTAAATAAAAAAAGACGGATTAACATCGTCAGGTCCCAATTTTTTCTTTACATCAAGTACTTTGATTTTACATATACCCAGGAATATTAATAGGTAGAGCAGCAGTGTGAACTGATTCTTTTGGACGAAATGGTGGAATATGATCATTTGGGATGTGCTTTTCGTAAGCGCTTCAATGATAAGGACAAAGAAATCGGCAACGAAGTTAATTTCGTTTTTAGTGTTACTACTACTTTTTCCTATTAAGTACTCATTAATGAATGCAGCTAAGGTTGGTTTATTTTTCCTTGGTGAATTTATGTGTTTCAAAAAGTTTTTGATATCTGAAGGAATAGACTTTTCTGTAGTAGGTACGTAATTCGTAGATGTATTATATGTATTTTTGGATAGTTTGTTTACAGCCAGTTGAATATTCTTGAAATAGTTTGGAGACGGAGTTGCTGATTATATTTTTATTAGACGTTTTAAGAGACTATTAAACCATTTGGGGAACTTTGATTAGAGTTGAGAGTACATATTTTTTTGATTTTTCAAGTAAAAATAATCTAGATTATGGTTAAATATTTGTGCTTATATCAGTTAGCACTTACTAAATATTTTATAATACATCAGTGGATGGTCTGCTTTGGCAAAAGTGTATGAATGGTTCAGAAAATGTGAAAACACGGTAAAGTTATTATTCGAGAAGGTAATTTTCAAGGGAGGATGGCGAGAATCTATGGGTGAAGAGGCTCTATTGATTTATACAACTTGATCGAAGGATCGCTACTAAACGCGAGGTTTGACAAGTGGTGATTAGAATTAAAATAATTATTGATTCGATTAATATCTAAAATAAATGACAAATTGATAATTTCATGAGCAGTAGAGGAAACATTAAAATCGTTTGGTGAATTATTACTTTGGACGAACCAGATCATATTTAGAATATTGCAGTCGCCGATTAGCAGCATTCTAGCTTCTGGATATTTGAATTTGACGACCTTGCTGACTTCAATGTGGTTATCGTACATTTTATACAAGTAGAACAAATAGTTGTTCAGTGTATTTGTGTGCATTTCAGTTCTTGCGTATAAAAAGCGTCGAAGTTATAGATTTTGAGACATGTATTATAACTCCCCCTCTCCTTGATTTGGTGATAGTAATGGTACTTCTATCGTAGCGGAAATTTTATCAAACCAAGTTTCAATTACGAAAGAGATAGATTAAAAGGGCTGATTAGCTCGTAAAGTTTGGCGGTACAGTTTCTAATGTTTTGGTAGTAACCCATAAAGAGTTTTAGTTTTGTGGATTAGTACGTATTAACAATTGCAGTTTTGTTGTGTTTATTTTTGAGTTATTTGATCTAGAGTTAGTTTGAGATTGGTGGGAAAATTTATTTTCGCCAGTGTTTTGAAAAAATAAATCTTATAACCACAGTACTCAGTTATGCAGTTCTTTTATCTCCAAATGCCTAGCTTGGGTGGCATTTACAAGTAATACTTTTAAAGGTTTAGGTTTATTCAACATTTGCACACAGTCAACATTTTATGACTCGTTCTTGTGTTCAGCAGCTCGGCTGTGGAACGATCTGCCGGCCTCTGTGTTTCCTCCATCCTACAACATGGGTCTCTTCAAGATGATATAGGCCTTGAGGGAAATTATTTCCTTCAGGGTCTCCTGTGTGGAGTTACCGTAAAAAATTCATTTTCATGATCCCTAGATGGAAGGTAGTAATGGAAGCTTTAATTATGGTTCTATTCATAACCGTTAGTGTGTAGCCAAGATTGATTCTCATTGTATCTTCGGTATTTTTTTTTGATTTGGGAACAGGCTGGGCTTTCTGGAAAATTGAATATTATTATATGTTTGACCTTTTTCCCCTTCTTTAGCTCATCAATAGGTTCATATGCTAATGTATTATAGATTCTTGTGGTTAGCTTTAATGGAGCAATTTGGAGGAGATCATGCATTCATACGATTTCACTTGTCTTTTGAGGATCCTTACTTTAACACCTACTTCCAACACGGTGCCAGAGAGGTGGGAAAGATTTGTGAGTAAATTAATGATTCCATAAAAACACTTGATTAATAACATTTATAATAATGGAAAATAAAAGAAAGTTTGTGTTGAGGTATAGGTTTACATATATGTAGGCATGGCATGAAGGTACAAGCAGTGAAGTCGTAACGCCGAGTACATAGTTCAGGATGGGTTAAATTAATTAAAGCGAAGACGTTTCTTTCTGGTAACTGGAAATAACATACATTTACCGTAATAAAGAAAATATTTCCTCCTGCGTGAAATTATTACATTTGAAATAACGAAATAAGTGTCCGCTCCTCGCAAAGCTGTACAAAATGAAATTTTCATAAAATGCCGGTTAAATCTGTAAAAAGCTTAAAAATTCCCCCAGCAAGATGAAAAACAGGGAATTTGTATTTTTGTTAAAAAAACTGCAGATTTTTTACACGTTTGTAGACAAAATGAAGAAATAAACACAACGCGTTGTTTTTAATCGTGCTCCGCACATAAACGAATTTTTCGACACAGCAGGTAGTTCACGGGTAAAAGTAAATAAGTTATTGTATATTTTCCTTGTTATTCAGAGTTAAATCATTTGTTTCTTGCAATGAATGATGATAATCTATTTGCTGGGAAATGATTTATCATTTGGATAATTTTCCAATATATTTGGATTAAATGCGAGTTTGATATATTTCTGTTTTGGGCCGGAAAATTAATTCTACTTCTTAACTAGGATTTAAATCAGGTACAAAATGGCTGGAATTGATTGTTTTGTTGTTCAACTGCGTGATAAAACGGGTAGTTCGGTGATTGTTTATCGGGTTTAGATCGTGCCTCGTTCAGTAATTTGCTGATACAGATTTAGCCCGTGGTAAAGTTTTTAGGAAACAATTACGTTGATTAATGTTTTAAAGGACGCACTTCTCTCAAACACTCGATCAATCACGACTGGTGGTCGGACTGGTAGGGATGCTGTGCCGGGTGGATGTATTGGACACGAGTGAAGGAGAGAAGCTCCGTGTGGATGTGATTCTTTTGTTGGTTGCGTCTGTTAAGTGATCCGCGTGCTGTCTGTGCAGCTCGACGAAAAAAAATCATTCGCCGAAATAAATTGTTTCAAAATTTGAAGTCATCAAAATTTCACCAAATATCTGGATGAGTAGATAAAAATGATATTTTGAATGATTTTAAACTGACATAAACGTCGCGTTTGAAGGTATAATATAGTATATTAACATAAATACTCGGAAATCACACATAGGCTCACGGGGAGACTTCTATACTTTGAGACGGGGATGGATGAAAACTTGCAAGTGCTAATTAAATCAGGAGGAAATAGGTTAGGCTAGGTCATTTTAAGACAGTAACACAAGGTTCTTTATGCTTGTGTGATAAAAAAAGTCAAGAAAGGATATCATCAGAGCGAAAAATGATAGTAAATTGATGTTAATATTTACTTATTTTTAAAATGCTTAATCAGTCGTAAGTTGCAAATGTAGTTAGTCGTTAATAACTTCTCATTTTTTTTAATCACAGCTATGAAGGACTTAATGCTGTTTTGATTTAAGTAAAATGTAAGATTTTTTTAAACTAATGTTTTGCATAATTTAAAACAAGTGTATGTTGAAGTAGGTAGAAAAAGTAGTTGTTGATCAAAACCATGCATTTCTTTCAAAACTTCACCCAATACTACTACACAAACAAAACTTTCAAAAACCATTAAAAACTGTGTGCGTAAATTATATTACGGAGTAGATGAGAAAATATACTTCTTTATATACTTAACTACTTTATCTACCAAATAATGGCAGTAGTTAACTTTTTCGCGAATTCATTAATCAAAAAATTTTATGCCACAGCAAACAAATTTAACACCATGATACTAGCAAACTAGCAGAAGTTCTATTATGCCGGCAACGCGGCTCAGAATCCTCTGGGCTTCAACAGCTCTGTAATGATGGAGGCCCGCCATCCCACACCAGTCCACACAGTCTTTACTCTATAGGTACCCCTTTACTGTATAGCCGTCACAAGTTGGCATTACTCCGCCGTAAAAGCTGAAACAAAAGCCCAACTTCCGCTTATATTTTTGTGGCACCGTATTTATATTTGGCGCCACATTCATTTCCGGTCTGCAAAACTCTAGTAATGCATTTTGTTCTGTTTGGTTCTGGCAAAAATGATGAATTTATCTAAAAGTTTTCTACGACAATTCTGCATTACTTCCCCCATGAAACTTTTTTATTGTCTGTTGAAAGTTTTTCAAAGCGATTTTGTTAAGTTTGATTCTCTATCATTGACCCTGGTATAATATAACACAAGATACGAGTACAATTGTTAAGTTTTTAGCCGATTTAAATGATATGATTTTCTTTGTTGGAAAAATTTTTTCCCCTTTGATGTCGGCTTTTATGTAGGTACTTTGTTTCATAAAATCCATGGATGAATGCGAAGTTATCAAATGGGAAATTCCTTGTTTACTGCCCATAAAACCATTGTGATGTTAAACATATTTTAAATAATATAAATGATATTCAGCACTCAACGTGCGATCGCACTTATATAACTTCTTTATAAGTTCATTTATTTATTGTTTCTTTACATTGTATCTTTTTGATAGTGAATTGTGAACTTTATTTCATGAATAATCTAAAATGAGCAAATACGTTTTTTATTTTTATTTTAACAGTTACGAAATACATGTAGTAAAATAATAATTTAATCATTGTAGAAAATAATATTAACATAAACTAAATGAAATATGAAAATGGAAAAAATTAGAGATAATAATTTATTTATTTTCTACAATGATTAAATATTAAAATCAGGTTTTTAAATCTCTTAAAAATTAAAAATTTATTAATAATTTATTAAAACATTTTTAATAATTTTTCACAGTTGTTATTTTTTGACTTGACCGGTTTCAGCCTTCAGACATTTTTTTAAAATTATTTTTTTTTTTTAAATTAGGGTTTATATGCAATTTTTGGGGTATCAGGGGAGGGAAACTAATACGTATTTTCTCAATTTAAATTCCATTATAATAATATCATCTGTTCCAAAGTATAATTAATATACAGGATCTGTCGCAAAAGTATCAAGAATTTTTTATTTCAGAAAATTTGTTGTCAATAAACGTAAAAACAATTAATATTCTTCAAAATACGCCCCTTGGGCATTAATAGACTTTAGGTAGCGTTTCTTCCCCTCTTGGAAGGCACCCTGGAAGGTAGAAGACGGAACCTCCTTAAGGCACTATGTCGAAGCGGTTTTCACCCCATCCAACGTCTCCAAATGGAGTCCCTTTAGGCTTCGCTTGACGAGGGGGAACAAAAAGAAGTCCGGTGGAGCAAAAACAAAAAGAAGTTGGGACTGTAGGGCGGTTGCGGCAGTGCCGCCACGCTATGCTTAGCGAGGAACTCCTGGATGACGAGAGCTGAGTGTGAGGGGGCATTGTCGTGATGCAAAATCCAGGTGTTGGCAACCGTTTCAGGACGGACACTCAGACTGTAACACTTTCGTGACGTTGTCATCAGTTTTCGAAGTTGACGGTCGTCTAACGCGCACATCGTCTTCAATTGATTCCCGGCCGTTTTGGATTTGTTTGTGCCACTCGTAAACCCTTGCCTCCATGGCTTCATCTCTGAAGGCTTCCCGAATCATGGCCAGGGTCTCGAAACGGTTTTTTTTAGCCGAACGCAGAAGTTGATGGCTGCCCGCTGCTCCAGCAAACGTTGCATCTTTATTCCGACGCGACGACAAAACACACTTTGCGAGGATCACTGTGTTAGCTCTACCGTTGCTCGGAGAGGACTGATTCTCCCTTATACCATTCCCACCACTCGGCGCATCCCGCTACCCCTTCTAGCGCAGTCAGGATTTTTTTTCTCGATATTTTTGCGACAGACCCTGTATATATACATCTTTTAAAGTGTACCACAATGAATAGCAATTAAAAATTACATGATACCATTGATTTAATACTAGGTACTAGACACCCATCATATAAAATGATAAAAAGTAAATGGGCAATGACAATATAATTAAAGCATTCTTTAAATGCATAGCAAATAATTCAATGAAATCATTGTAACATGCTTTAATCATGGTAATAAACAAATATTTGGAAATTTTATTATGAAATATAATGTAGCAAATGAGATGGGAAAAACCTAATAGTAAACGCAAAATAAATTTCAGAATTGGCGAACCTTTCAATGTATAAACGTATTATAAAATCATTCTATTAAAACACACAACGTAACCCATTTTTAATAGTTTTTCAAACGTATAAAGTTATAATAGAAACGAGTATGTCAAATCAGGATATAACAACACTCTTTATTAAAATCATGGTTTCCCACCCCTGATAACCTAAAAATTGTATACATACCGTTATTTAAGAAAATTTTGTACTAGTCTTAAAATAGGCTGAAACCGGTTAGGTTAAAAAATAAAAGTGGAAAAATGTTTTAAAATTGTTTTAATAAATTATGATAGTGGATTTCTACCGCGAATTGTCATTTTCAAAAATAGAAATATTGAAATAAAATACGTAAAACTTTTACAAGGTCCCTGACAAATAGAAATAAAAATTCTTCTTTTTATTCATATGGTATCCAAATATGACACCATTCACTTCTGTCATCTCGACCAAGAGGTATATAATAAACCTTCGATCCCTCATTTTGTGGCATTTAAAGAAGAGACCAAAAAAAAAAACGAATAAGATATTTAGCTATTGGTCAGTAAGTTAGTGGGATGTAGGATATAAACTATTTAAATAATAACCACAATCTTTAACTGAAGACTGTAATTAATTAACTAACCATCACGCCAGAGGGGTAGGCAGAGAGGACGGACCGCCGAACAACTCGATCTTGGTATGCACTTCTCGCTTCTTTAACATTCATACAACGTCTCATACATTATCTTCTGTTATTCCGACTTCTGACAAGGTCCGACTCAGGTATTTGATTAATTTGATCGTGCCAGTCTTCTTTGGATTTCCCGGACTTCTTCCATTCAAATTTGCGTCACATATTTTCCTTACCCTCCTTTCTTCGTTCATTCTATCTACATGCCCAAACCAACTAAGCGTCCCTTTCTTAATATTGCTCATTACGCTTACACCAGTCTTGCATTATTTATGAATCTCAATTTGTAAATTATTGTTTTTAATTTAATTGTTTTATTTTTATTTTTTATATGAATACCTCACAAGAGTCCCAACTGCTCCCAACCGTCTGGAGCCAGTGAGACTATGGCATTCCCAATTGGGGAATGTTGTGAGGCTGAAGGTATTGGGGAGGGGAAGGAGAAGGGGAAGAGGAAGGTGGGGGAATACCTGGCTATTCAGATCTGGTCACCAAACACGGCTAAAAGCCATTTCAAGCAACGTTTCAATTCTGAATGGTGGTCTTTCACCAGGGCGATACTGAGAGTATCTTCCACTCTGGAACGTGCGCAAATATACTATATATTATTTTTAAATGAATTAATTGTGAAACAACACATTGGGATTTGAACCCGCGACTTTCGGATTCGTAGTCGAGAGCCTTACTTCTCGACCATGGAGGCCGTCAGTTTTTGATGGCCGTTTGATTCCATTATTTATTCCATAATAAAAAAAATAACCATCGTTATTTTTAAGGATAAACATTTTCGGGATACGAATAGCCTGACAATATTCGAATTCTTCCTACTTCCACCATCGTAAGCGGAAAACGTTACTTGTGCAATGATGGCGGACTAAATAATAAATTAAAATAATACTAGCAGAGAATTTAATCCGCTACGCTTGGGCGGAAAACTAACTCTTTGGACCGTATTAAATTGAATTGAATTTGAAATAGTATTAAAAACAATGCGACTAAGAAAAACAAACGGAAAAAAAAAAAGATTAGTTTGTGATTGAGACTCCGAGTCAGATCCTCCCCATTGCTGTGATTACCATCTTACCAACTGGGCTATCGAAACTTATTTCCAAACTGCTTGAAAGGTATCCATCTATTTTTGTTCGCAAGCAAGATTCTATCAAAAAAATCGCAACCTTAAAATGTTCCTTGGATTAATAATTATTTTAAGGTTTTACCCCACTTTTTCTTTTCTGTAAATAAATAATTTTTGAATATTATTGAACATATTATTTTCAATAAATAATTAACAATGAAAGCGCAATGCTTCAAAACAGCTAATTTCTATTTTAAATGTAATTTACCACAATCGGATTAAAACCAGAGACAAGGAAAACCCAATCTGTTTTTAGATATAAGGGTACAATTCAGTCCATAAGGCTTCCGATCTCGATCCCGTGTCTACTCATGATGAACTTATGTCTCAACCCCAGCCTCGCCCTCCATATAATATGTACCCTCTCCATCAGACCCAGTTGGTTTCAAGGAGCGCCCGGCTCACCCCCTGAAATCCACGCCACCATACATAATGTACTACGTGCGGAGTACCTACGTACATTTTATGAGGTCTTCTTGAGCTGATCCGCAATCCATACAGAAGCAGTGTAAACAGACGAACTTAACATAAGTTTGATGAATATTCCGTTTTAAACTTGTTTTAAGAACAGGAACGGAATGGTCGAGCTGGCATGCCTAGATCAGTTGATTTTATTTGCTTCCATTAATATTTTGTGTGAAAGAGAGATGAGTGACAGACCGGCGCATGCGCAGACGGAGGCATTCAAGCAAGCATATGGCCTATGTGGTGGATTTTTTAGCATTAAAAATTTTAAATACGTCCTTTGAAGCACTTTTAAACAACCTTTAGTATTTTACCCTTCTAAATACTATTCGCCGAGAAGAAATTTTAAGACACGCCAGAATGTTAACATAACTTTGAAGAATATAACAGATAATCCCTGGTAGTGCGATCTATACTGATATGAAAAAAAAAATATGTTGCTGATTTTCATAAAACCTTTCGATTCCTAGGCCACAGAAAGGTCAAAAATGTGTAAAATATTTGTTCAATTTCACCAATGAGAAAATAAAATACTATAAAATATTACGAACATTCAGGTATAAATACGAGTATGTAAAAAGAATAAGAGCAAAATGGATCACGACGAAATAAGTTAAAAGCACAACAAAATGTAAGTGAAGTTTCACTGTCCTAATATTTTCGTCAGTCCACTCCTGATTATGACGATTGGAACTAAACAAAGCTTGCAAGAATATATGTAGGATTAGTGATCTCTAGAAAATTCACAGTTTTAAACTTTTAATGGCTTCTGGTATAGCATATCATTTATTTTAGTTCGGGTATAGCGGATGAAATTACTCTTTTCGTAACAATGGAGACAAGTATATCATATTTAAAAAAATAGGTTATTTAGTCAAACTATATGATCCTGGCATTAACGTTTTACTCATTATACCAGACGTTATAATCAATAACTTCGACAGGTGTTTCAAAAATACAAATAAAAAGATACATAAAAAAGGTAATAAAATTATTTTGAAAATTCACTGATTTTTTCAAAATGTATTAGGTACCTTTATAGAAAACTGTAGTGTAAAGTAGAATGCACTAGTTAAATACACCAAAATTGAAGAGTAGAAATGTAGCACATCTATGTCTGATATTTATCCATAGAAACCGCACAGAAAATGTAACAAACAACGACAGATTTCACGTTTGAACAAGTTCAATTGTCAAACAGCATTTTTATCTTTAAAAGTATTTTTGCTTCTACTGGAATCATCTACCAAAGTTACTGTACTTTATCTCCGGACACCCTGTACAGAAATAATAATAAAAATATGTACGTAGATTCCCGTGCGAGTGCTTGTATTAGTTTAACATCCCCTGTATTAAAACGTACCCGGTCGATAAAGAAAACAACTTCTAATGGCAGCATATTACAAAGGTTTTCCTACTCATGTTTTTCCTGTCACTTATTCTCCTTCACCTTGTAATACTATCTAATAATATTTGCGCCATCTGATACGTGTCACAAGAATCACAACCCTCATGAGTGCCTTAAGAACTCTGTCAACAGTTCGTAAGTCCCTCTCTCTTATGAGCGAAGAAACGTGACATTCGCGTGACATCTATTTTTCTTTAGGATAAGCTCTATGAGACGGGAGTACCTTATTATGGAAGGAGTTTACGGAAACTGTTCTCATTAAGAATAATAGTTATTGTACTTTGGCTTCATACGGATAAGATGTGAATGTGGTCTTGGTAATACAACCGTATGGTCTGGTCCCCTTTACCAAAGACAAACATTTAATTCTTTCAAAAGAGCCAATCGAGGCTCAAATAAATACAACGCAGTCTTCAGATTGCGCGAAATTTGCAATCTTAATAATGAATTTATAAAAATTATACGAGGAAGCTAAACTGAAACTACGAATATAAAATGTTTCTTAATAAAAAAATAAAAACTCATGCTTACAAAATAGAATTCAATAAAATGTCACAAGTACACACACATTTTACTGACAACATGATGACAAACATTTAAACACCACACATACACAATTTGGCAAGCAATCCATTAGCTACGAGGGGGGATATTTATATAATTTAAATAATAATAGAAAAACGTTTACATTAACAAAATAATTAAAATGTTCAAAGTTGTAATGTAATTAGGCCATCGTTATAGTTAAGATCGTGAAGATGTAATTATAGTATATGTATAGGTAACTGTGCGATATTCGAATCAGAAAAGATCGAACAGTGAGTCATGGTGTTAGTGTACTTCCATAGATTTTTCTATCATTTACCATCTACATCGAGCAATAAAAACTTTAAATATACGTCGTACGAAAAAAAGACGAGACGTCTAATTATTTTATTCCACGCTTTTCGACAATTCAATAGGAATAGAGATTTAGAAAAAATATCATAAATCTCAGGAGAAGCCTGGTAGTACCTAACTATTAACGAATTGGAAATACTTTGTCAAAACAGCAGCTTGACTAATATATGGTGCAATCAGAAATCATCGAGTGGTAGGCTATTTCAAAATACAATTATACAAATTGCCTACATTGGTTTAGAGTCACAGTTCAGTACTACAGAAGGTACTATTGCAATAGGCTGAGTTGGAATCGCGTCGGGGTCTGACCCAGGCATCGTGAGTTCAATTTTTAAGCTCGCTAAGATCATTACACAAGCAACATTTTCCGCTTCCTGAGATGGTAGTAGGAGATTTTCAAATACTGTTAGGTTATTCGTAATACGAGAATGTTATTCTTTCTTTAAAAAAGAAAAATAGCCATCGCTCGTCGAAAAAATCGGTGTATGTGATATCACGCTCAGGTCGACAATGACTGATACGTCTAAAATACTGATTGAGCATTGTCTTACTTCAACATAAGGACTTGATAAAACGAATTTAACGTACCTATTTGGCCCGTATTCTTTGAATGATGTCAAAGAAACAAATTTAAGAAAAAAAATTGTTCAAAACTGCGACAAATAATATATAAGTACATAAAGCGTCTTTATGTAAACTGTATAGTAAAATAGATTTTTTAGAAAAGCTATGTCATGGAAAGTAACAGTGTTATAATGTTTTCTTTCATTGTTACAGAAAAAAACTACGACCCAGAAAACGACATCGTTTCGGTAAGTACCTTTTACGTATTATAAAAGCAAATGATTTAATTAAATATGTTATATCATTAAAAGAGTACCACAAGATACTATTTGTTTGACAAAAGCTTTTCATAAAAAAAACGCTTTTAGAATACAAACGAATACCTATCATACTTTAATTTTCTTTCTTCCAAATGAAGCGGTTGATTTTGATAAGAACGACTACTTTTCTTAAAACGAAAAAAACGGTTCAAAAGATCTTCTTAAGGGGTACTTTTTATCTTTTATCACCTACTTTAGCCTTTCATATCCTGCGAGGCACAAACAGCGGCAATGGCAAATACGGTGCTATGCGGCGACCGAATATCAAGTTAACGAATTTTCTGCAGAGCTGTTTATAAAATCGTAATAATAAGTTGAGACACAATGCTTTGTTACTTGATTTAACTTATAGTATATTGCGTGTGTCCTTCGCGAAAAATTATATTTTTTTACTTTTAGTAAATACATATACTATTTCGATGAAATGAGAATTTTAAGACTTAGGTGCTCTCCTCGTAAATTTTTGTTTGGTTAATACTTTTTAACTACCATTGTTTATCAGTAGCGTGCATTCCATAAAGGCTGAACCATATTGCCTATCATTACAAAATGACCTGCGTGAAAGAAAAGCGTGAATAAAAAGAAAAGATTAAATGAATTAGAAAATACGTAAGTGAGCAAATTTTACTCTCACTTGTCAATATGGTCACAGCCGCCAACAGAAGATAACATTGCAATCGGCCCTTTCCAAAGTCACTATAATATTTAATATTATTCAATCACAATCGAAAAAACTGCAGCCTACCCTTGGTCATAAAGAAATGCACGCCCCCATGGTTTGTAGCTTGTCTCAGGTTGTAAAAGCCGTATCTGTAACGATATTTTTTGATTAAAAATGAATTATAAATTACTTTGTAATCACCACTTTATTAATATATACATATCAACATGTTTCGAAAGCGAAACTTTTCTTGTCAGGAAATACAAAATACTAAAAAATAATAATGTCAAGTATAGACAAATGATAAACATAGAACACAATAATGTAAGCAAAATAGAAAAATTATGAACATAAACAAAAAAATATTAAAGTAGGAAAATAATTAATCAAAAATATTTAAATATCATAACACATTGAATAACAAATTTATATTAGAGATTAAACAAGAAATAATTTTTAATATAAACATTATTATGGAAATAATTTCATCATATAACTATTTAAAAAAAAAAGATTATTAATTATAGTTAAATGAATGTTAACACTTTTTCGAATATCTAAAATTTCAAATTTGTCTAATTGTAAACAAGTTTTATTTGTATGTCAAAATTTTAAATCTTTATTTATAACTCATGATTTTGAAAAAAATATTTCTGACCAATTTATATGTATTTAGTATTGTTTAAATATTTGAGGTTATTTCGGTTTCAACTGTTAATTCTATAATTACTCAATAAAATTAATAAGAAATATTTTTTGTACGCTAATGTTTAATTTAAAAATTACTATTTTTTAAATTTTATTTTTTATTTATTTTTAACTGTGGTTTACAAATTGTTGTAAATTCTGTACGTTTTACAAGAAAACTTTTTATTATTTTATTTTCATGGTGAAGGGCACTTATTACTTCTTGGAAAACATTTTTTGTAACATGAGACTGAAATAAATCATTTATCTAAATATATGAAGCTATTCTGGAGAAACTACTTGTGGTAAAGAAATATAATTTTTGCAAATATATGAAGCTATTCTGGAGAAACTACATGTGCTAAAGAAATATAATTTTTGTAAATATATGAAGCTATTCTGGAGAAACTACTTGTGATAAGGAAATACAATTTTTGTAAATATATTATGTGGTAAGACGGTACCATTTACAAAAGTATCATTTTGCAAAAACTCAGTTGGCACAATCAATTTATTATTTAAAAAAATTAATAACAAATTTATATTATAAATTAAAAAGTAATTATTTTTATTATTAACATAACTAAAATAAAGAAAATGAAAAAGCATAAAAATAAAATAATAATGTTTGTTATTATTAAAACGCATATTAATAATATAAAAAAACAGTTCAAGAGATAGTTAATTAAAATGACTTAATTACTATTAACACTTTTCCTAAATTCTAAAATTTCATATTTGTCTAATTGTAAACCGGTAGTATTCTTTTTGTAATTTTTTAAACCTTTATGTCAAACGAATGATTTGTTTCCAACATATGGTTTTCAAATAATTATTATTACTTAAACACCTTAGGTGATCCTTAACCCTAATATTAAATTTTCTTGAAGTCTTTCCTGTTTAGAAAAAGATATATAATCATTACAAATTAATTTATATGCCCCCCAATATAAATAATAATAGTAGCCTTATAGTGAATTGTGAGCACTTTCGTTATTATGAATTTATGCATTAGATTTAAAAAATAAGTATTTTTTAAATTTTGAATACTGTTTACTAATATGATTTATTTTTATTTTTATTTTATAAATATTTTTTGTGCATAAAACATAATAATATTTTTTTACAAAACAGTACAATTTTTTTTTAATATGACGATGTTATTAGTTCCTATATAATTTTTTTATGTACTCTTTATAAATTACAAATCCATTTACATTCATTAACTTATATTCCAAAAATTCAGCTCATTATTCGCATTAGTTTTAAAGTTATTGAATTTTGAGATGGTATGCACCCTTTGGTCCCATGGTGTGGCGAGGAAAACGCGGAAAACCCTCCAGTTTTCAGCAATTTTTCACAAAAAATCCCGGCTTTTAAATTTTTTTAAAAAAGGAATGATTGACATTACTAAACCAAATTATACAAACAAGCAACATAAATACCTATTATATGGAATTGTAGGTACAGTACTTGCAAATAAATAACATAAATTATATCTATTCAATCAATATTAATATAAATTAAGTTTACTATACGTTTTATATGTACGCATATCTTTCACTTTTATATCCTTCATTAACTTTTATTCTTTATATACTCTCTGATGTCATTATACGACCTAATGCCACATTTAAGAGTTACCTTTTTAAAATATTTGTGTTATATTCTCATGCTTGTATTTAACTGGGACATGTAATTATTGTTTATGGTATACGAGTATTTATACCGTTGATATTAAATAAATAAATAAATAAACCAGCATAAATCAGTTCAGATGTTCATACGAGGTTTGTTCAAAAGAAAAAATGAATTTCGATTTTTTTCGAAAAGTATTTATTTATTCATCAATATCTATTTTCTCCCTTTCAAAGTAATAAATAAATATAAAGTGCACATTGGAGAATATCTCTTATATATAGGAAAAATAATAATAAATCTCGATGTTATTATAAAGTTGGTACGAAATATAGGTAGATGCAGTTTTTTTTTTTTTGGCTAGGAGCACAGATAAGTTTGGAAAACTGTAGTTATTTATTTGTTAGAGGAGAATATTTATAGCCCCCTTAGCCATACAATGCATCATCCGTATCAATATTTCTAAAAAAAGTTGAAATTTTTCACACACCAAATTTCACCGGCAACAGTTTCTCATCAAATTTAATAACAATTTTCGAAATATGATAAAAATTACTATTTTTCTTACATAGTATACTAATTATTTGGATTTATAAGGAATGCATGGAAATCGCTTATCTAGTAGGTACTTGACAATATTATCCAGACATTAAAGCACAATTAAAAGCGCGTTGATAGAAAAATTGTTAAGTTCGTCTAACGACATTCAGATGCCATTATTAAAACCGTCGGCTGTAAGATAAGGCGGGAAAGGTGATTTTTCCACGTCCGCCGCGAAGGGAGCCCTAACGAGGTAATGGAGAAATTAATGAAGGGATGACAAGTAAAAAGAAGCCTTAGCGGCTTATTTTGATAATAAAGTACACATTTTTCCTTCAACCGTGAAGCTCCCCCTCGGTAGAACGTGTAAGACTTTCAGGCACGAAATAATTTAATTGATTTTGTTTTATAATTTCTTCAAACGATTGGTAGTCACTTTGTGGCGTCATTATTAATAAATGAATTAAAAAATATACTTAGCATTCACCACTTTATAAATATACATTGATAGCTACATCTTTCGAAAGCGATGCTTTCATCATCAAGAATATATATAAATACAAATTATAAATTTAGTATTCATATATTCCTGATGATGAAAGCATCGCTTTCGAAACACGTATATATCAATGTATATTTATAAGGTGGTGAATACTAAGTATATTTTGTTTTAAATTGTTTTATTTTATTTCACTTTTAATTGAGGTCAGTTCTTGATTTTTTTATACATCTTCTTTTTCTTCGTATGGTGCAGGAGAGTAAGTCATAGTGGAATGCTGAGATTATTCAGCCAGTCGATGAATGGTTCAGCACAGATTTGCCATAGGGAAATTGACGAAAGGGATATTCTTCCACCATATTTTCTGAATGCTTTGTTTGAATATGTCTACATTCACAAAGTTCAGAATCCTTTAGGCCCCATTTATGTATTATATACGCACAACGGATGTGACTGCACCGGATGCGGTGGCCAGGCAATTTATTGGTAGGGTCCATAACAAGGTGCTTGTTTTTCACGCTTAAGGTCTGCCACTGAGTTCGCCACGACTCTTTAGGGAGTATTGTGATAGAAGCAGTCTTTCACTTTCAGTCCAAAAAGGTTTCTTGGACGTTAAGCGGCTGGCCGGGAGGTTTGCAAGG